>JAZHYW010059382.1:0-44360 GCA_037355805.1 Ixodes ricinus | reverse complement strand
AAAACTAGGTCACGTTCCTGCCCTCTGATTGACAAAAGGTACGAGAGAAACTCTATTAAGAAGAAATTCATAATTTTAATAAAAGCGACGTTGGATGTGTCTAGCATATACTTTGCGTATGTATCAGCCTTTTTTGCACGGATCCAATGCTCAACGACTGCGGGCGAGATAGCGAATTCCAAGTAACTGAACCAAATTCAAGCCTAGATCGTACTAACGCACAAAATAAGCGAATCAAACATGCAGAGTTTCTTAACTGCTTAGTCATACGGGAAATCCTGCCCTTCATTTTTAGCGCGTTTTCGACAATAAAAGACAAATGAGCATTAAATGAAAGCACGCTATCAACATACACAGCGAGAAAATTTATTTTCATAAAATATGTAGTGCTACCAAAAGTTGAGTAATGATGAAAAAGATCATTTTACTCTGCATCAGACGCACCGCACACCTGAGGTTCCATTCAGGTGCCGCATTTCAGACCCGAAATACACTGGAGGCCAAAAGAGCGTGTCTCGAATTCTGAATTCACTAGTATCTTCAGAGACAAAAGAGGTGGGAGTTTCACGGGTGCCGTATTCGCCATCTGAGTGTCAGGCTTGGCGGACATTAGATGAGGTATCTACCGTCGTGGCGAGCAAGTTTTCAAACAAAAGGTTGAATAACTTTTAAGTCAATGGTTTAATGGCTCATGTTAAAGTTGCAGTACTGAAACCAACTACCATCAAAGGCTTGACCAATGAACATAATTTGTGAAAGGGTAATAGCTTTTATACACTATTTATCGAACGGTTTCCGCGTTTTTACTCTTGATTTCAATATTTCGCGCTAAAAGAATGCCACAAGTTCTACCCACAGTGACGCTTACAAGAGTGACGTAGTCGTTGCCTTGACGTCGTCACAATCTTGGCAGCGCGCCCTCGTCCTTAGCGGGTGCGACAACAATTATCAATACATCTTAGTTGTATCAAAATATATTTAAGTTCAATGGGGAAGCGACGTCAATGTTACCTTTTCTAATCGCTGAGGAGCTATTCAGTGATAATTATTTTTAAATATCTGAACATACGACAGAGGATGCTGACGCGCAGTATGCATTCCCTAACTCGGGCAGCAGACGACAGTTTTGTGGGCAAAATTACAGCAAAATTAAGACGCCAGTATCATTACGTAAGGTAAAGAGGACAGGGACTCCGGAACCGGGGGTCAGGGCCCCGTTTCCCCCAGCCCCCATCTCGAATATTAAAATTGCTGGGCTTATAGATCAAACGTCAGTGTCAATAGTCGCTGAAGCTCCCACTACAGACCCCAAAACAAAACTAGCAGGTCGTGCCGGCGAGATTGGTTCGAAAGATTCCCATGGCTTTCTGACGACAGCAGGAGCGATGCGGTGTTGTGCCATGACTGCCGCTTATTTGTCAAGGAAAGGGGATGCAAATATGGTGGAGTGGAGCTACCTTTAGTTAAGACTGGCTCTAACAACTGGAAAAAGCTATAGAAAATTTAGGCGCCATATGAAAAAAGCCAGTTTCACAGAATCACCTAACCACGGCCATGTCGAGGCAGAGGGGTATTCGTATCGCGCAGATCTTGACAAAGCCGTGCAGCAAGCAACAGGAAGAAGCTAGGGGGCAGCTCTCTCGCTACGTTTGCCGCACAGGCCGAGCTCTAAGGGGACGCACAAAATATGATGGAAACTTGCTTGATTTGCTTCATGAAAGATCAGGGAATGCTCCCGCCCTGAAAAGGTGGATTACGAAAAGGGACAATTGGGTAAGCGGTGATGTGCAGAACGAGCTGATTGAGAACTTAGGCCACGCAATACAGCGGGGTCAAGCCCGTTCTATGGCATCATTGGTGACGGCACAGCTGATATGTAGCTGTCGAGGAACAGTTTACCCTCTGTATATGGTAGCTTGAAAGCAAGACGCTTAACGTCCGAGAAGACTTCATTGGCCTGTACAACGTCCCAGACAGCAGGGCTGAGACGCTGCACACAACCACCAGAGACATGATTTTGCACCTTGGCCATCATTTCCATAGACTGCATGGCAATTGCTTTGAAGGGGTCGCTAACATGTCCGGCCGTTTTTCAGGCGGGCAGAAACAAATTAGTCATTCTGAGCCGAGGTCCATGTATGTGCATTGCGGCAACCACAGCTTAGATCTTGTGTTACAGGAAGCTAGCCGTAGCTGCGACATCATTGGCGATGCTCTCAGTACAGTGAAGAACGTTTCAAATGAAATTTTTCTTCGAAGAAACTCACCTTCAATTCCTCCAGTCCGGGAGGCGGCGGAAGAGGTCGGATCAACGCAAAATAACCTTCATCCGCTTTGCCCAACAAGGTGGACTGTCAGAGTGAAGTCAATGAAAAGGTTCGCTGAAAACTATGCTAGAGTTCAGGAGACACTGAACGAGCTCGTACAAGGTGAATATACGATTGCAGACGATTAACACACATGGCGTTGCCTTTATATAGACCTGTTTCCTTCATCACGTTTTTGTGCACATTTTCTAAATATGTATTAAGATGTCATTCTCTTGGCTTTCTCGTTCATTTCATAGCGTGGATGTCTTTATGGATGAACTTTTGAAGAATAATAAACATGACTCACCGCAAGCTCAATCTTGTAATGTTGTGTATCTTTGTATGGATTTTGAAATCGCCTGAAGCACTATGCATAAGCGTTTTCGCGATATTAGAGAGTTTTAGTGGATTATACGTAAAAGCTTTGAGGGTCGGAAGGTGCATGCGCAAAACTCAATATTGCGTTCTACGCGTCCGCACTTCCGACCCGCAATTGTATTGCATACGCTGGGCTCATGCGTACGAGCCACTAAAACTCCCTACTGTAGTTATAAAGCAGGAAGGAAAAGTGATTGTACATGCTAAGTAAGGAACTTCATGCAAATAATATTTTATTTTTAATAAACAATAAGTAAAAATAAAACAACAGAAGTCAACTCCAATCCTTATTTCCTAGAATAAAATATATAAAAGCAAAAAGGTTTGACTTCAGCCCCCCCCCCCCCCCACACACACACACACACACTTAAAATCTACTTCCGGAGTCCCTGAAAGAGGATAGGGATGCATGGAAGTCTGGATAACATCCACCTCAACTGAATAAAGCGTATTTTCAGGAGGGCATTGGACACCTTGCGGAGGCGTCTCACATCATTGACGCCTCGCTGGCAAATACCGGCGTGCGGCGCCTACGAGAGGGCGCCTGGAGGCATGGTCGGAGAGGCTCATCTTTAAAGAAATAATTTCTCAGCAAGAACAAAATGTACCTTATTGATTCTTTTTTCTAATGTTAGAGAGATAAGTTAAATTTTATCTTTTGGCAATATCGGACGTTCCGGGCATCGCTGCCCACATTGACTTTTCTGGATATCAATACGGCCCTCTCTGCATGAACTGAAAAATTTGGCATTTATTTAAGACACAAAAAACTAGGCTTTGAAGATGTAATACATACAATTGTATTATTTGTCTTAAGAAAACTAGAGAAACAAAATTGAAGCTAAAACCGAAATCCATGTTACTAAAAAAATCGCATAAATCGCAAAATCGCTTTTTTAGAGCCCCTACCTGGACTCAAAAGGGTGTCTTTAAATATTTGTATTTTAATATAAGTTAGGGCAAAATAATAAGAAATGTAGGCATCCACCAAAATTTGTGTGATAAACAAACGTTTCTTACAACGTTTTACTTAACTACAATAGTATTATGTCATTTCCAGTCATTTTAAACATGATGCAACCAAATTAAAATTTATTTTTCCACAAAAAAAAACTTTTCTTGGAGTTCGGAGGCTTATTTATCTAATTTTATGTCGTACACATCCCAGATGTAGAAACAAATGTTTCGCATCTCCTTTGGCATGAAATTTTATCCGGCAGTGTTTTTTCTTTAATTGGTGATACTTTTTCTTCCGAAAAATCATTCAAGAAATAGTATTTAAAACCAATCAATGATCAAGAACTCTCCACAAGTCTCCTCAACTAAAGTAAAAAAATAAGAAAAAAATATTACATGTAATAAATAATCTAGGCACGGAATATACATTACCTCCCCCTCCCCCCTCCGGCCCTCCAAACAACCCCCAAAAGAAACATAAAAGCTCCGCCCCGCAAAGTAAAGAAGAATTAGGCAGACAAATGGTGGCGCACTTTTATGGCGCTATCAAAGTAAGCTCCAGTCGCAGCAGGCTTTCATCCCCTTTCCTAGGTGACAATCTCGGCAACAGCGCTGCATTCCCTCATTCCGAAACATCCTCCAAGTTTTCCTTGGACGCATTATGTGCTCAGCTGCATCCTTGGGTAGGGGTTGTAGCCACCCACACCTCACCACTTGTGCAGCCTCGTACCGCCAGCTGGCTTTATTGACGGAGCCGACCCTGTCCGGCACAGGGAGTCGTTGTCCGTCGGCCCATGACGAAGTGGCTCTGAGGAACGACCCACCGTATCGCCGAGTGCTGGGCGACTGGAGTGGGTCCCCGACATTTATCTTTGTGGCCGGCCATTTGAGCTATTATAGACGTATATTCCCCCTCTCTGGAGGAAAATGTAATCATCTCTTTGCTACCCGTAAGGGTTCCTGTTCCTCTCTACCCAGACCACCAAACAGTGCTTCTCTGTGGGCTTGGAGTGCACAGAACTTAAATATTCAGACGTCTAAATTAAAAATAAAAACTTAGAAAAACGGTTTACTCAGCCAATAGCGCTTTGTAATCACCCCCACCAAGGTTGTGTGTGTCAGATTTAAGCGAAGATATTGCACATTAAAGTGGTCATCGTCGATGTGTCCTCGATCGCGACTCGTGGGTCTTCAGTATAGGCGTGGTTTGCGATCCTACGCAGAGCGCACGTTTGTCTGCTTCTTTTGCAGGGGTTGTTTTGACGCCAGAACGCCGAGCTATGATTGGATCTGATTGGAGAATAGTGGGTAGACCTTAAGGGAGCTTGCTTTCAGGTCTACCCACAATCCTTCAATCAGAGTCAATCAGAGCTAGGCGTCGTTCTGACGTGACTGCAACTCCTGCGCAAGGAGCAGACAACTTGCTCTCCGCACACTTGGGTTCACCATATGTTCGGACGCAACAGACGATACAAGCTGATGGGACAATTATACAGTTTCAAAAGAGCCAATCATAGGGCCTTCGCAGCATGTGATTTGTTCAACGATGAGAGAACTGGTACAGAAACATGACGAACACCATTTTGCTATTATTTTGACTCTGTACAATTCATTCCATCGGCTCGTAGCGTCGACGGCGTCCGGACCTTAGGGGCAACAAAGTGCAGAGATGGCTTGGCCGGAAGATTATTTCGGAAATTGTGACAACAATTTTTGAGCATCAGAATTAAGTTACATTGTTATAACTTGCTATTTTAAGATTTGGGGAAACAAACGTGTTCAGACAGCGAGCTTCTGGCTGGAGTAAGTATGTGAGCGGTCCATGTGAAACAATTTAGAAACTCCCTATGCAAAAATGTATACAGACGGCTTGCAAAACAAGGCCTCTATTTCGATAACCCTAAATACTTACACGGGCAAATCGTTAGATAATGTGTCAGGGGAACGTTGAAGATTTGTGAGTAGTCGTAACATCCGCAGCGTGCTTTAAATTTTAATAATATCATTTCTTAAACGAATATCTATAGTCCAGGTTTTATTTTGTGTAGGTTCAGGCGTGCCAAATGGCTGTAAAATGCCAGACAGTGACGACCGATTTGTACGAATAGCTTCAATCGTTAAAAGAAAATTATACAGAAAAATGATGATGCTGATTGTTACACATTTTCCTTATGACACAGTTTTATTAAACTAGCAGCCGTCCATATATTCCCACACAATTGACTCTTGCACACTATGGAAATTTCCAAAACTCTGGAAACGTAAGGTTGCCTGTCAATTGAATAATTTCAAATACTTGTTTGCGCTGACAACACGGCGTGTTCCGCGTAAACGGGAAGACAGCGTTGCACAATACAATTGATATTCTCAAGAAGTTGACACTAGCACGTTGAAAACCAATTAGTCGCCATGGGAGTGGGAAAGAATGCCCCAGTGGTACTTTTTTGCTTGTGTATACGCTACACAAGAAAAACACAGGATCAAAAGACTACACCAGTGCACTAAAAGTTTTATCCAACTCATGAACGAAAAAAATACTTTTTTTGCTCCTGCACGGGAAAAATTGTGATAACACGCCTGGTTAGAAAACATGTTGACAAACGTGGAAACATGTCTGGAAGCTTTTCCTGACTACAGTTTTCCTGCTTAGAGAAAGTATTTAAGTTTCGCTTTCTACGATTGCAAGCGTCGACTATTCTTGCCATTAGCCCCGCACATTTGTTTGAAAGTCAGAAGCACGGCAGATGCTACCCGTATGTACCATCGGGTTCAAATGAAATTTAAACAGTGACGGAGCTTCGTAACCATTACCGTCACAGCTGCAGAGCTTGGGTTGTGCTAGAGAAGGTTCAAACATGGTGGTGTAGGGCGCTGCGATGTTGCGCGTCCTACTCCGATGTGTTTGAAACTCGCCATGCTTGAAAGTTGCCAAGGTAGTTTGCTCGAAATCATGCCATTTTACGCATTTCATTCGAACCCGATAGTACGTATCTACTAAGTGGTCGGTGGTCAAACTCTTGATTTGTTAACTCTAGATTTGCTAAATAAACCTTGCATTGGCAGTGTATGGTAGTCGTCAACACAAATAAATGAATATAACTTTAGACATAATAAAAAATATTAATAAAAATGGCTTTTCTACTTATCTAGACTCTTGCAAATAGAATCTGCAGAATCCTACACTTGTAATAGTAAGAAAGCGTTTGAACACTTATGTGTACTGTAGTGTTCTCAACACAGCGCTCACTTTTCATAAAAAGACTACATGATATTCGATAAGTTTAATACAAAGTTCAGTTTGTGTAACTTGTTAACTTCAAAGGATTCATTAATCACCATCGAACACCTTCCACCAAGATGATCAAGTGGGAGAGAAGCCCTTGCAAAAGGCCTACGTTTCTCCTGTCAATCGACTCGATGGCGTCAAGATGTCCAAGATGCAGTGCTAATTTGCTGGACGACTCCGTCACCGCAAAAGAATGATGTAAACTGCCCAATTCACCTCTTTTCTCATTGCTTCTTTCTTCAAACTATTTTATTTCAATTCGCCTGTAGTCTGTTTGGTGTTCCACGTGTGGAGAATGACTTCAACCTTCTAAGCTAGAAGGGTTCGCACCTTCACACTCTCCCTCCAGCTAAATATGTTTTGTTATGGTATTACAGAAAATGAACAATTTTCAGGTAGCACAGTTCTTTGGGTTAAAAATAGAGGGGAAGGAGGGAATTCTTGCAATTTAGGGTCCTGAAATCCCCCTTATCCCAAGCTATAACCAAACTTGATATTCTTTTGTCTCATTCTAGGTACGAAGGGCGTTCAAGAAGTTCGTGTTTTTGGCCACAAAGGTTTATATAAGTGTAACAAAACAGGCATCAACGCGCGTGCGCGACTCTCTAGTTTCCGTACAGCATAAACATCGCGTGCTGTGCAATAGCGGAACGCTGCTAGGGCGTGGAAACAAAAAAAGTACCACCCGTTGGTAAAAGTCGAAGTACATGCAGTGATTTGTTTCCTGCGCTTCAAAGGAAACTCCTTTCCAGCTGGTGGCGGTACTAGGGACAAACGCCCCAGTTTATGACACTTTGGATAAATGACGCAGACGCTTCGAGTGTGGCCAAACAAGCCTGAGCGCATATTAAGCAAGTCGACCAAGTGATTTCTGAAGTGGAGTGATTTCTGAACACTCGAAACGAGAAGTTCTATATGAAAGGCCCCGGAAGTTTGTCAATTGCCGGGAAAAGTGTGTGACTTTCGGTGACGAATGTGTATAGAAAGACTAAACTCCTACCAGAGCTTTTTGCTGAATTTCTATTTTTGATAACGATAACACAAAACGCATTAACGTCCCTTGTATATTAGCTCTAAATTGCCAAGTAAGGACCAGAGTTAAGCTTCACTGCTTGGTGTTCGGTTGTCACATGGCTTTTGTGGGCGTCAGTTCACCAGAAAATGCAAGAATAAGTCTTCGCTTTTGGTTGTTTTGTTGATGCGTGGTATCATTGGCACATGTCTGGTACTTTGAAAAGCTGTTGTATTTAAAATGTATTTAAATGTATGTCGCACTCAGAAATAAATGAGACAATATCTTTTTACGTAGCGTATTGGTACGAAATGTCCTTAACTTTTGAAGTGAAACTGTCTGATATAAATTTGGTTGGAATGGAGCTATCAAAGCAAAGATTTAAAGTAGATAAATCGTCTTCCTCTTACATGTTTCCACAAGACCAAGCAAGTATGTATTATATTTTATTTCTGCATAAGCCAGAACGGAGTGGACACTACAAGTCCAATGGTTCAATCAACCAGTGCAAAAAAGGATAGCGCAACTTCGTTCGAAGTCTTTCTGTGCGCATATTCTCCCCGGCTGACTTCAATCATAAGTAGAAAATCCGCCGATTTTACACTTTTAAAACGTGCATAGCTCTTCGAGTATTCTTTCGAGTTGCACTCCTTCATGATTTTAGGTAAAGCAAAGTAGACTTACGGTCTTAGTGAATAATGAATAACGGGAAAGGAATAAAGTTTTGATATAGAAAACAATATCTTATCTGGCAAGGGAATCATAACTCTCATATGCTTAAATTCTCAGCAAAATCCCTTGCCTTAACGCTGTATGTTTTACACCATAGTTACACCACCGTTCTTAACTGTCATTAGGCCAACGACAGTTGACTCAATCGCGATCGGCCCGGAGTTACACCGCGGCACCAGCTGTCATTGAGCTACTAACGATCATTCAGTTCAACTGAGCTGACCTACGTCGGTAAAATTTTATTTCACTTTATGACGTACCACAGGAAAGGCTTTAAGCGCGAGCTCCTTCATCTAGTGAACAAGCTTTCGTGTATTAAGGGCAGCTGGCAAAGCTATGAGCTCGCGCGTCTGGCCTTCGCTGATGTACAACAGAAGGTGAAACTGAGTATAACTGATGGGTGTTCGCCCCAATAGAGCTAAAGATGGCGGCGTCCGCGGCATCACCGCTTATTGTCACCGCCACCGAAGCACTTACTATACCGGAAGGTTGCAGGAGGTATCTAGAAAGTATCGTATCGCCAAATATTGTCCGAAGAGGTAGGATTTGGGGTCTGAGATGCCGCTAGAAAGATCCCAACACGTAGCGGAAGCCAAAGCTCGGCGAGGACGGGCATTGTAATGTTGATGCCGATAAGGCTTTCGTTGTGTCTCTCCTGCTTGAATTCGTGTGGAACATTCTCATTATTGTTTCATCACTCTGAGAAAAAAAAGAATTCTTTCATTTTGTTTTAAGCGTTGTAATGAACGAAAAGTACGTATATAACTTACTTGCATCGGCTATTTTAAAATATATAATGTGACAACAGTTTTGTTTTCTTTCGGTTTCAACTGTGCCCCTTAACGCGCATTTTAACCGGGACTGTTAGGCCTATGTACTGTGTAACACCGGACAACGTAGTTGAGCTTAATGATAGTTGAGAGATGTCAACAATCCTTGACTTAATGACAGTTGAGAGCACTAGTGTAGCTATGGCATTACGTAGCTGGTACCTAACCGCTTCATATTTTTTACTCCTGAAGAGAGGGAAAAAACAATCTAGTGTGAATCCGCAGTAAGGTTCCACTGACAGCTGGGACCCCATCACGGCGATGTCGATGGATCTCGGCGTCACGTTGACGCATCGTGGGGTCTCGACAAAGAAGTTTGTTCGATTCGTTTTCACGAGCACGTACTTCCCTTTCCCTATTCTACCTGCGACAACGATTATCTGCTTCTCGCGATGCTTTTTGTACTTCGGTTTAACGAGCGCAATGCTTCCTCGTTGCAGCAACAAACCGTGCCTAGGGATTCGTTGTTTTTTTCTTTGCCACTCTCAGCACTTTTGGCGGATGACTCATTCGGTAGTTATAGTAGCAAAGCGTAACCGTGTTATATCGCAACCACGGTTGAGTGCCTGGAAGGCGCTGAGGCCATGCCACATGCAAGACAAGGCATGCGCATTTCCCACCGAAAACGCAATTCGCCACGCAGCGTCGCCCATCGTGCCTCAGAATCGCATCTTGCAGTATTTCTCCACAAACGCAACGCTAGCAGGCGGCCACGCCAAGACGGAAGCAGCTGCCACCTTGCGGCATCTCCACGGCGAGCATCGCAGTGTCTGCTGCTTGTTCTATGTCGGAGGATCCAATAACGATGACGTTATGCGAACATCTTGTCTTTAGGTGCAATTGCGTAAAGACCACGCTTAAGAAGGTAACAGCGCGTGCTCACTGTTATAATGGCGTGAGCTCGAGCTGTGAATTCACGCATGCACACACACGGAAGTTGTTCGGACCGTTTCCCAGCTCCAGCTGCATTCCAGCCCCATTCAGCTGTGCTCACCATTTATGCTCACTAAGGGGAGAAATAATTGAGTTGAATTTACTTAAAAAATGGACTCCCGAATCAAAGTTTTTGAACAATAACTATCAGAACTGGGAGAAAAACATTCCGTAACGCCACAAGTATCAAAGGAAAAAAAAAAGAACGGAATGTTCGGCATTACCGTTTTTTTTAGAATTCGTATAACTAATTCAACTAATAAAAATAAATTTGAGGAGACTCTGCCGGAATTTTATTGAAGAGCGCAATGTTACATCGTTGTTTATTTTTTCGTGTCATTTATATGAATATTATGCCAGGATTAAATATCGTACTATAAAAACAAACCCAGACGTCTCAAAAAGCGAGAAAATGTGTGAGACGTAAAACCTCCGAAAACAGGTCGTTGTAAATAGTTCCTTTCGCAGTTGAAACGTTCCGAAATGACTTTTTCTGGATCAGCAACTATCTAAAATCGCTTAGGAATCGCTGGAATGCGGCGGGCAGCATCCACTACCTCTGATTTTTGCGGCGTCTAGAGCAATACTTTCTGGCGAGCGCACATTTGTAGCTTCATGATAATATGCAAATCGACAAAGAAAAAAAAACATAGAACGCAAAAATATTTCCAGCTTTAGGAATGAGGAGTGCAGAATGCGTTTACCCGGGACATCTGCAGGTTTGTTTTATATGTGTTTTGAAGCAGCATTTGTGACTTTGCGGGAAAGGATGCCTCTAACTTGTTAAGCTCATCTGGGATGCTCAGCACGCTCGTGGCAGATTGAGCTTGCCTCAGAACGGAACATTTTTATTATTTTAGATCAAAGTTCTACCATCCGAGAAATACGTTTCACACAAGGTAAACAAAAACAAAAGTAGGCGTGTGATCTATTGAAATCTGAGTAAAAACATTCTCACTTCCGTTGTGGAGGAACATTCATGTAGGAAACAAAATGTTACAGATATCTCTTCAAGATATTGCTCCCCTTTCCAACCTTTCCTAGCTGATATCGTCGTCAAAACTGTATAATAAAAAAATAAACACAGACACATCTTATTTATACTATATTCGAGTAAGACGTTCAAAGAAAACGACTACAAATAATTTTAAAAAAGTGTTTTTTTTTGTAAAATTCCCGCTAGTTTTTTGGTCATTTAAGGAATTTTGAGGTCGCTGAAATCGTAAGAATATATATATATATATATATATATATAATATTTATGCTTCGTAAAGAATGTCAAGGAACATGTACACAACTTGAAAGAAATGACTGATAACGTCCAAAATAGAATAAAAAGCGACGAAGAGATGGACAGAGATTAAAAATACCTATAAGGGTGTCAAATGCATGAAATGCAGATTTCCTATTGTTCACTGTATACCGGAAGTTTTACCTAGCCTGTGCCACAATTTAAAACTAAAGTGCGTAAGGTGCGGTAAATAAGATAAATATGAAGCTTTTAGAAATATTTTTTTTTTGCGTAAACGCCTCAACAATCTGGTTGTAAAGTGCGTTTAGAAACATTCCGTGTGTCGTGTCCATCAAGGTAACCTTACCGTGTCTATTTCTTTTTTAGCTTTGAGAAAAGCACAAGTTTTCAAAATTTCCTCGTGGCAGGGCACTTACACCGCAGTTCGTTAGCCGCTACTCTGTTGGAATTCCTTTTAATCTCCCCCGCTTTTTATAAAGTTTGAGAAACTAGGCACACGAAAGCTACCTTGATGGAAATGGCATGGTGGAATATTTCACGCAAAGGTTGAGAGCTGTCCTATGCGAATGTTTCCCTTCAAAATTAATACTGTCGCAGATGGAAGCGGGTCACTCATAGTGTAAATAAAAATAAAGTTTTAATTGGCCAACCTTTGCCACAAACAAAAGAGAAAATTATCGTCGAAACAGCAGAAACGAATGTCGTGGCGTCGGTGCGACAGCAGGCTCCTGCGAGACTCCAAGAGAGAGATGTGACTCGTCGCCGGGAATGTGAGTCTTGCAAGACAACGCTCGGCGCCTTATTTACTGCACTGAGTTTCTCAAATATTCAACCTAGAATTTCGAAAGTAACCTAAGGCTAGGCTGACTCCGCAAGGCCATGTTGGAATTCTTATTTTAACACTCAGGTTAAGAGTAAGCTCATATCTTTTAAGAAATACGGAGAAGCGTTCCTTCTCGGTCGTGCACGCCCTTTTTAAAAGAGAGTTGTTTCCATGCAATCGTAAATAAATTAACAGAAAGCTAAAATGAATAACAGCAAAAAGAAAAGCTGCAGGGCTGTCTTAACCATAAGTAGTGGTCAGTCCTATTGAGCATAGTTCGGCTTGAAGAAATCGAGGTGCACTAAATACGTCGGGTCGCGACTGGCGTCGTCCTGATGGTCTGGTTCCGTCGGGGAGCACATCATAGTTCAAGTGCCGAAAGCGGTGAATAACCTTGTAGTACCCGAAGTACCGATTAAGTAGTTGCTCGCTGGGACCACTTTGACGAATAGGTGTTCGCACCCATAGTTTAACTCCAGGCAGGAAGAGGCGTCACGACGGTGGAGGTTGTACCGGTTAACGTCGACACGCTGTTTGTCTCGAATCCGGAGTCGGGAGAGTTGACAGGCCTCTCTGTCTGTTGAGTCACCATCTGGACGTCGTCGCTTCTGTCGTCGACAGGCTAATGCGGCACCACTGAGTCGAGCATCGCAGTCACCTTCCTTCCTTGCACCAGCTGAAATGGTGCCACTCCGGTGGTTTCATCAACCGCCGTGTTGTGGGCAAACCTGACGTAGGGCTGCACCTCGTCCCACGTCTTGTGCTTACGTTCACGTACTTTGAGATCATGCCGGCTGTGCTCTTCTCTTTCCACTCCGTTAGTCCATTGGTCTGCGGGTGGTGAACGGTGGTTCGACGCTGGCTGGTGTAAATGAGCCAAATGATTTCTTGCGTCAGCTGAGCCAAGAAGTAAGATGCTGTTCATCGGTCTGTAATTAAGATGTCCGGCGCTCCGTGGGAGAGAACGATAGACACAATAAATATCTTAGCGACCTGTTTCGCAGTCCCATATAGAAGGGCTTTCATTTCGGCGTATCGCGTAAGAACATCCGCGGCGACGATCATCCATCGGACCCTTACAGTGGACGTTGGCTATTCACGAAGCTAATCCTTTCCAATCTCCTGGAACGGTGAAGTGAGAGGATAGATCGTCTGAAGGATTTCTGTCCGTTTCGACAGCGGTTTCTTGCCTAAGTGGCACTCGTGACACGATCGTGTTTACAGATTTGCGGACTTTGGAGGTTTGGGCCCGCAGTACTTCTCATAAATCCTGGTGAATGTCCTACTATAGCCAAGGTGTCCAGCCGTCAGGTCATCGTGACAAGCTTGGAAGAATTGCTCTCGAAGGCCGATGGTGATTACCAGAAAACCACGTGGAGGAGTGGTCCCCGAAGCTCTCTATAGAGTATACCTTGCTGAAGGGAAAAGATGGGCAGTGCTTGCCAGAAAACACGCAGAACCTTACTCCCCTAGTCTTCCAGGTGCTCGACCATTGCTCATACCTCAGGATAGTCTTGCTGAAGATCCGCAATTTCATTGACGGTAACTGCGCCGAGAAAACGCTCGTTGTCATCGTCGTCGGTGCTGGCCAGTGCGGAATCGACGAAACCCATGACAGACAAAGTACAAAGGAGATGTAAAAGGAAAAAGGAAAATTAAGCCAAAAAAGATAGTATTTGCGGCCTGACTTTTAGACGACGATAATATCGAATCCCTGAACCCGTAACCTCCACCGAGCGAGATGGCCTTATGGGTCCTTTAGGTTGGCCACCCGCCAGAGTGGGTGATGGTACGTGACCTCTCGAAACGGGCTTTTTACAAGCACCGGATGTACTTGGTGATTCTCCAGACGACAGCAAGGCACTCATTTTCGATCGTAGAGAAACCACTTTCTACCTTTAACACTGTCCGACTAGCCTAGCCAATTACTCGTTCCATACCCGTTTGTTGCTAAACCAGCACAGCTCTGCGCCCCGCATTTCAGGCGCCTGTGTCCTAATCTAAATGGGCGGGGATCAGTGGCAACTGAACACTTCGCTTTAGTTTATTTAATGCCTGCTCCTTGTCTTCTCCCCGTTGGAGCCTTACGGCGTCCTTCGTAGGATTTGTGAGCGGCGCTGAAACTTCTCGGGCACGAAGCGTCGACAGTAGGCACAAGAGCCAAGAAATCTTCGGATGGCTTCCTTGTCTTATGGTCTGGGAAATTCTTCGCAGGGTCAGAGCGGACACATTAGTTGCTCACGACGAGACCGAGAATCTGCAGTGCGCCATAAGCTAACAAATATTTTGCCGGATTTAGCCTCAGTTTTGCGGTTTTTAATCGCTCGTAAAACGGCCCAAAGTCATTTCAGTGTTCGTCGGCGTCAATTCAAAATACCACTGTGTCGTGAGGTAGACGAGGCTTCATTGCATTTTTAAACATGCTAGCACTCTGCCCATAACTCGCTGGAACGTTGCTGGTTCTGTGCAAAGTCCGAAACGCATCACTTTAAGCTCGTACAGTATTTGGAGGCGTGAAGAATAATGTATTCTCTCGGTTCCGTTAATTGACTTTGATCTGCCAGTAGCTCACCGACGAAAAGTATGGGGTGTGCCGCAGCTGGCCTATTCCGTCGTCATTTCAGGGGACTCGGTGGATATCTTTCTTTGTTAAGTCAGTCAGCCGCCGATAGTTCAGGGAACATCTGAGGGTTCCAACCTCAGATGGTGAAGCCCTTGAATGTTCACAAGAACACAACTGGAGAAGCCCATAAACTGCATGAAGGCTGGTGATGTCATCGCTTAGCTTTTCCTGCACTTGCTCTTGAGTGGCGTCCCTTTCTTTTAAAAAGACGTGGTGCGGCGACCGATGGATCGGCGGTGCGTCGTCGTCTGTAAAAATACGCTGCTGCGCGATCGTTGTTTGGCGCGCCTTAGACGACGCGGCGAAACAGTCGCTAAACGAAGCAAGATGGTCGGTAAGCTGCCGACGTTGAGCAGCTGGGAGCCGCGGGTCGATGTCAAGCTACAAGGCGGACTACACTTGTGCGGCGATGGTTACACGTCTTCGGAGATGGTGTTGCCTCCGGCCATGTCCCGGTGTTCATCCACGTGGCCCACATCAGTACTTTTTATAAGGCGCTGTGCCTCCTGTCGGAGGCTTGTTACGAGGACCACAGCGCGCCCGTCTCAATTTTTAATAATTCTTCTTCCGACGCCACTTACTCTCGTTAGAAGAACCTGAAAACTGCCCTCAAGCAGAGCTTCGCCACCGGTGCCTCCGCCTGTTCCCAAAGGCACACTAATATTTGATCGCGCTGGCAAGTTCACATGGTCGGAGAGAACCCGGGTTTGAGGGCTGGGGGACGGACAGGCTGGATACTGGGTTTGGGCTATATAGATGACGACGTTTTTATGGAACATAATTAGATGCTGGTAGCGTCCGAATGCAAGTCCAATTTTGTCTCCGCCGCGCAGATCTGTGGGTCCCCCTTTTATTCCAGTGGTGACGTGATTAAACTGCGTCACCGGAGGGATCCTTTTATGATTCGAGGTGGCTGTTGGCATCGATGAAAATAAAGTCCAACAGCCCTTATCATTGGCTTGGAAGTATATGGCTTCGCAGCAAGAGCTTTCCTCGATGGAGGAAAACAAAATAAGCCGAGTACCCGTTGACGTTGGTTACGTCGACAGATGTAAAAATGTCTGTTCCGGGCCTTCTGGAAGGTCTCTACAGAGCTGGTGTGCTGCGGACCGTCCCTGTAAGTGCGTTGTGATACGAGCAAGGCCTAATTGGTGTAAAAACTTAACACAAGACAGCCGCTGATGTCGCTTCGGGATCATCTGGCGTTACGAGAGGATCCGCAGGGTTAATTTGCTTACTCCCTGGTTGATGACGGCACCGTTTTCAGAGAAAAAGTACATTTAGAAAATTACGTTGCTCTTGCAGTCATTGAGGACAACACTATTAACTGGGTACGCCTCACCATGGATCTCGACGCGAGCCGAGCACTTCCGATTGACAAGATGTTGTGTCAACCCGCGGTTCGAATTCGTAGACCGTCCAACGGCGTAATCACTTTTTCGAAGGTGACGAGAGTTTCCCCTCTGATAACGGTATAGTCTGCTCCGCTGTCGATGAGCGTTATCGCGTCGTAACCATTAGTGACCATATTGAGGTCCTTTGAAACCTTCCCGGGAGCATCATTTCGATGGGTCTCGTCAGTACACTCTTAATCTGGGGCCACCTAGGGAGCCACCTATAACCGTGACAAATGAGATTCAACTTGTCACGGCAAATTTTAGGGCCACATAAAATTGCCAGTCCGTTTGCCGTCCCTTTTAAGGGGGTCCCGAAATTTGCCGCGACAAGTTGGATCTTGCCGGCCCGTTCTTTAGCTGGCCCGTTTTATTGCTGGCCCGTTTTATAACTGGCCCGTTTTCTAGGTGGCCCATTTTATGCTGGCTATAAAAATGTCCCGTCGTCCACTTCCCCGCCGCAGAGTATCTCGGAGGGTCCAGGACTGTGATCCATGAAGACAGCCAGGCGAATGAGAAGTAGAGAAACATTTCACCGTAAAAATGAAGCTCTGGCGTGGCACTGAGCCTGACGTCTTCCTGTGAGACGTCATGCACATACTCTCGTCGCAACTTTATTTTTGAGTCGCGAAATATATTGGAAATTTATTACCAAGCTCAATTTCTATACTTTAGCGATTGACTTCCTGAGTGCTCTTGGGGAAAGTATATATACTAAGAATTGTTTCCAAGGGCAAGGCCGATGGATTCTAAACATTTAAAAGAACAGTGGGTTCACAAATAAGCAATCCATTTATTTGTTTAAATTAGATGCACAACTTAAGATAAGGGTTGTGCTTTGTTGTAATAAATACCATATTCAAACAATAAAATAAAAAACAATTATATGAAAAATTGTGTCACTTGCTGGGACATTGGTGGAAGAATGGCTGTTGCTTTCACTTGACACACTTGATGAACTAGGACCCGCCGCAGTTGGAGGTGCGCTCTTTTGGAGCCAACTGTGTTGCAGTCTGCCGGAGCTTCGTGCCACAACAGGTATTCCGCGGCACGTCCGAAGGCCAGCTCGCCTCTGCCGTCAGGGCATGATGCTGCTGTGATTAAGAATTTTCTGCTTTTTATTATAAAAAAATAAGGGAGAGAAAAACGTGTCTTGTATCTTAATTGCGTTTTAAAAATTTAGCAAACAGCTGTTTTTTTATAAATTAGCTTGCTGGACGTTAGAGTTTATTCAGATGCTAAGTCATGGGCTGCAAACATGGCTGCTAACATAACGTTTATTCGTGAGCTCTGTGGAAAACAAATTAGGCAAAACAAATTCGCCAATTAGATAACCGCATTTGCTTTCGGCGGCCATGCTTGTGTGTAGTCAACTCGACGTTAAAAGCAGTCTGACGTCATATGAATAGACCATATAGCTTTTATGGCAGTTTGAAGAGTGGGAACAAAACAGTAAATTTTGACGCCACCAGGAAGGAGAGCTGAGGCTTGCCATGCACTTGCCAGGATCTACAGGTCCATGGCTATATCATACAGGCTGCTTCATGAAACACCGGCGCCAGCTACATCGTTGCTATAAAAATACTTCGCACATAAAAACCTAATTTTGTTTAATATGGAAATTCATAAAATTTGACGTTCGAATAATGATGGTGTCAAAGATATTGAATAATTAACTTTCTGTAATTACTAAATTTAAAAGTATGGTCAGGTGAGAGTAAAGACCTTGCTAAACGTCGTCAAATATTGTTAAACAGATAGTTTGACTTTTTTTGAAAATATTGTTTAATACAATACGTTTCCAAAATTCAGTCAGCCTAATAAAATCTTAATCTTAGAGTGCCACCAAAAAAGTTATACCGCGTAACTTAAGATGTATGGAAAAGCAAAGGAGGCGGGCATGCAACCTCCGATAAGTTGGAAAAGGTCAGTCTCCGCCTTAGACGTTTCAATTGCTAATACCATAAGGACAAAAATGTGTGCAACTTACGGTTCGCGCAGATGCACCAACACAACTTTTTTTTTTATAAATGATCCAAATCTTTTTATAAATAATCCAAATTCGACCCCAACTTTGTGCCTGAAAAAAAACCTAACATATATGTTTCGTTACATCATGAGCACAAACCTATAAAAAAATTGCTTCTCTTTGCTCGGGCGTATATAACGGTTGCCTGTCTTTCTCGCTTCCGAGCGCGTACCGATTCGAATTCAACATGCTTTAAACGAAACAGTGTGGCGCCCCTTCACTGCGGACAGCGGTACTTCGTAGGCTGCGGCGCGGTGGGCGGAGACTCTCCTCATATGTCCCTTGGACGTCTGGCGCAGGGACGCGAGTCTCCCCTGAAGGCTCATTCACATATAGAGAACGTTTCGGCCGACGTCGACGGTCGCGTGAGCAAAGGAGGGTGCACACACAAGGACAAACATAGTGTATTCTACATGTTACATTCATCATAATTTTTTGTATAAATGTTCTTCGTGTGGCCGTCCTCCTTTACTCAACGCGATCGTCGACGCCGGCTGAGACGCGTGAATATATACCTCGGGCGGCAAGATGATGAGTAAGCCGTATACGCCGTGCTCTATCGGCGGACACTTCCACAAGAGAAAAGTACTCCCCTATAAACGATTTACACTTTGTCGCTGTAAAATGCAGGTGGCCACCTTTGAGGCATATCCGGCTAGCTTTATCTGCCTCAGCTTACCATAGGCAAACCGTAAGGGCTGTTGACTGCTGACCCGATAATTTTACAAATTGTCACCCTCCATGAGTGCTTGTGCGCAGGCGAGCCGACTTCAAACGCGAAAAGACCGCGCTTGTAGCCGTTGGGGGAAGTCCATGCTAAGATGAGGTGAAGTAAACCTGTTTTCCGCCTTCCACCGGCGACGCTAGCAGATATCCGAATAGTATGAAAAGAGGCAATTCCAAACGTGCTTCTTAGAGTACAAAAACTATTGTGTATAGATATTTGTATCGTCCAGGACCGGGTCTAAGATGCCTTCTGCTGGCGAGAACAAAAATTTATTAGTTAGGAATTCTTTAAACACTTCACTTTTTATTCCGTCATTAGCCAGTCAGCTACGTAATTCCCCAGTCACCTGTGCTGAAAAGGACTGTGCCCGCAGTAACATGCACCAGCCAAGTTTACCCAGAGGTAATGGGCGTGATGGTCGTGGCGATAGATCAGTGCGGGCCGTATGAAGCCATCGCATTCCCATGTTCCCTCATGGTTACACCGCCCGCGTCGAATCCGTTCGATATTCTTCGACGTGAGCATCCTGAAGAACTAACTCACTGTCGCGCGACTTCGGCTCACACTCTAACATAGGCTTCCACCACCGTGATAAGAAAAGAAACGTAACCCTCCAGATGCTTCCGATTAGATTCCGTACTTCGTACGTTCAAAATTCGTCGTCCTGGCACACCGAGAAGAGAAATGATCGTTAAGCGCCTGCGTGCCCGCTGGCTGCGTCCGCGAAGCACGCTGGGCGGCCTCAACTGCCGCCATCCAGCAGAAAGCAGAGTGTTTTTTTCCCGCTATTATACGCATAGCCGGCCCGTTTTTGCCGGCCCTGTACAAACGGACAACCAAAAATTGCAGGGCCGCTAAGGAGCCACCCATATAGCCATTCGCACCATCAAAGAGGGGAGGGCCAACTGCAGCAGTGACGTTGTGCACTGGCTACATTGACGGGGCTGGATCAGTTTGTGGCTAAAGGCCTGTTCACACCTTGCGACCGAGGCGACCGAGAAGACCAGACCAGTTTTTAATCTTCTTGCGACTTCTTAGGACCGGGCGTGCTGCTGCGGAGCTGGTCCTAAGAAGTCGTAAGAGGATTAAAAACCGGTCTTGTCTCTCTCGGTCGTACTCGGTTGCAAGAGTGAACGAGCCTTAAGTCCTGAAAACTTTGAACGTCACGGCTATGGCCGTGACGTTTGACGGCCTCAGATAAAGAGTGTAGAGAGGGAGCCTGCCGAAGTTTGTGGAGGATCTCTGGCTTCTCACGCTGCTCGGTTACAATCTCGACCGCATGCTGGGAGATTTCAAGGCCCCCTTTCGCGTAGACTGCCGCCCGGGCAACACCAGAGACCACCCCTGGAGCCCCACCACGGGGGTGCTGGATGTCCTGCGTCGCCGGAAATTCGGCCGGCGCGTCTGCAAACAGGGCACACCACGGGTCTCCTGAGCCAAAATAAATATCGCTATTACTATCACTATCACTATAACTATCACAATGCGGCATTCATTCTCGACAATACCTCCTTCCGGTATTACCGCTCTTAGTTTTGGCGGTTATGCAGGGGAGAAATGCTTTACCGGCCGGACCTACGGAAAGCCGATGCAGGGCCTCGCGGTGAAAGCGAGCGAGCTTTTCAGGGTGAAGCAGGCTCAGGAAACAGTGGACGGCGAAGATGCTATATTTGCTTTACCTCACGAGTCGCAGTAAAAAAAGTTCCACGTATCGCGGAAGATTGCAGATTTCCTTTTTAGGTGAAGGTTTGAGATATAAACAGGTGCATTTTAGAGTAGTTATGTGTCAGTACATCAAGACGTGCACGTTTAAATGCCAAAAACATCGCTCTTTCCTACGACATCCGAATATTATAAGACCTACTCGCGCAGCATATGAGCAATACGCAAAACGTGTTTTTTTCTTGAGTTGAAAACGAGTATGGTCGAGTTGTCGTTAGCATTTACTGTACCATGGGTGTGGAGCGTGCTAGTGGGACCACTTGTATCCAATGATGCCCGTGTGTGTGTGTTGGTGTGCGTTCTTTTCTTGCTACTAAGCAATATTCCTGAAGGAAGGAAAAAGCACTTAGAAATGTGAAAATAAAACAAAAGCCCACGGCCGTCGGCGCCTTTGTTCCGCTGTGGCGAAGTCTGTAGGCGCGAAGATCCGATGCCGCGACAAGCACAACACTGTGGCGCCGTTCGCCGGGGCACCTGTGGCCCAGAGCGCTCGAGGCTGCTTGAAGTGTGTGTGTGTGTGTGTGTGTGTGTGTGTGTGTGTGTGTGTGTGTGTGTGTGTGTGTGTGTGTGTGTGTGTGTGTGTGTATGTGTGTATGTGTGTGTGTGTGTGTGTGTGTGTATGTATGTATGTGTGTGTGTGTGTGTGTGTGTGTGTGTGTGTGTGTGTGTGTGTGTGTGTGTGTGTGTGTGTGTGTGTGTGTGTGTGTGCGTGTGTGTGTGCGTGTGTGTGTGCGCGTGCGTGCGTGCGTGCGTGCGTGCGTGCGTGCGTGCGTGCGTGCGTGCGTGCGTGCGCTTTTCAGAAACAACAAGTCGTCCGTGGTATTTTTTAGAGCACAGCTCTTAGGCGCCCGTTTCCGGCTTGAGCGGCGTCGCCGTCGGTGTAACCGCCATCGGCGCATCGCACGCTTGCATGATATTCTCGCTAAATTCTAGCGGAAAATTTTCCCGCTAAATCTAGCGGAAAATTTTCCCGCAAATCTAGCGGGAAATTTTCCCCGCTACATCTAGCGGAAAAATTTCCGCTAAGTTCAGCGGAAAATTTCTCCGCTAAACCTAGCGGAAGATTTCCCGCTAAATCTCAGCGTTAAATTTTTCGCCCGCTATGTCTAGGGGGAAATTTTCCGCTAAATCTAGCGGAAAATTTCCCCGCCAAATTTAGCGAATATTTTCCTCGCTAAATTTAGCGAGGGAAAATTCCCCCTTCTCGAGGTCACCTGACCCCCAGGCCACGTTACCCCCCCCCCTCCCTCCCCGAGGTCACGTGACCCCCCCCCCCGTGCCTTCCCCTCCTCCTCAAGAGCTGCGCCTCTAATTCGGCATTACAGGGAGTTGGTAAACGGCTTTCATTTTTTTGTTCTTTTTTTATTATCTTTCGATGGGCCTTTGCTGTCTTTCTCCTATCCAACTCAGTCGTCTGAGCAAGCCGTTCGGGCGTGCGGTGTGGGTAGTTTGCCGTTGCAATCTGGATGAGCATCGTACCAGCGTGCGGTCGTGTGTCGAGTACTCGCGTGATATCCGTTAAAGACTCTACGCTAGCAGTCGTGCTGCACTGGGTAAACTTCTCATTTACAGTGAGTAACAGTGTCACCATACCCCTAGCAGACCAAACTCCTGCTGTCTAAACAAAGTTCTGCGAACAAATCTGCTTTTTGTGGTAGTTCAGTGCGGCGCGGTGCGTGCTAACGTCACGCGGTCACTCTGCGTGTTGGCTGATTCACTTCGCATGCGAGTTCTGTGGTTTGTTACTGTTTGCAAGCGCCTGTATAACCACGTAATTTTAATTGAACGGCGTTCACGTTAAACATTCAAGATCGCAAAATGAAATTAAAGATGTATTTGTTTTGCTGTCCTCGTTTTCGCAAACGGCTTCTGGTGACCCAATTTTTTCAAAATTTCCATGCAGATGACACTAGATCACACTTTTTCATTTTAAATACTGAAAGTTTTGGTGTATTTTTTTTTTTTAATCCGGTTTAAACTGGTTTGCGTGTGATGGGACTGGTATCCACAAACAGTTATTTTAAAACACATCACTGAACCAGAACCGAAACGAACAAAACTCAGTGCTACTGAGCCCGAACCGAACCGGAATAATGACCAGTTCGACTCCCTGCTTTTAAGCCAGGTTTATGTTTATGTTTACGTTTTATGGCAGGTTTCTGTAGTATGCTGCTACACTCCCTTGTGCTGGCGCCGCATACGGATTTCACATTGTCCGCGATGTTCTGTTCTTTCTGCAGCGCGTGGAGATTTAGGGCAGGCGTAAGTGTCTTAGCTCTGACAGCGCACTATTGGTGCTGTTGTGCAAGTATTCCAAGCAAAAAAGCAAGGTAACGTTTTCTTCTTTTTCTTAGCGCAACGCTCAAGCTAGACATTTTTAACTGTCTAACGAAACATACAACTGGCTAACCATGTATATGTTGTGGGAATGCGGTTGGTTTGCGCAGAAATTGGGTGGTTTTAATTGTTGGCTTCTGTTGCGACTCGCAACCTGCAACGCCTGAGAGCGCGATCGATGTCTGCAGTGGCACCAAGTACCCTCGAAGCGCTTTGTGCGACCGTACTTGGGCTTAGTAAAATGAATGACCTGAGGAAGCTTTTGCCTACTTTCTCAGTCGTCTTCGCGTTTGATGACGTCAGCAACTTTTTTCTAGCAGCGCAGTGTGGCGGTCAGTTGCCATTTTTGTCGCATTAAGGAATTAAAGGAATGTAATAGTGGAGTATAGCCATTCCAAAAGTGTGAATGGGCCCAATCTTTTCACCCCCAGGAGTTGAAAGTAATGGGATTGTTGTCAGTTCTTATCCGCGGAATCGAATTGAAATGAAAGGAAAGTGCCCATTCTGCACCACTGATGTCAATGTCCCTTTATAGATGCAGTGCATTCGATTCAAACATCACTGTGAATGCAGCATTAACCGTTAATCCTTTACTGAAAATGCCCACATACATGTTGTTGCGACGTCTTTTTCGGGAAATGACTCGGGGTTGCAGTCGGCACTTCAATACACACGAAGTGGGATTCGTAGAACTCTCTTTAGAGCATAATTTAGGAGCATAGCTTGAAAAGGTTGCAATGTGACGTTTATTTTAACTTGTTTGCGGCTGATACTTTATGCGATGAATAGCAAGGCCTTAAAGCTAAATTATTTACGTCGCCTCCAGGAGGCCGACGCGTGCCACACACTAAATAGTAATTCTACATCAGCGTTCGGACAAGACTCGTGCTCAATCAGTCAGACCGCGAGCCTCAGCTTTAGTACAGACGCGCGTTACGCGCGGTCTATTGCGATGCTTGCCAAAGCTCTGTTTACGAGGCTCGCAAAATTCATAAATGCATACTAGGGACGTTTCTGCCATTGTATTCGCATCACTCAAACTTCATTTCCTTGCGCAAAGAACTAAAATGATCTCCAATTACCCGCGTGCCCCTTCCAGTACGTGCATCCATGCCTAGTGAGCTATCCGACCTCCACGTCGAGAAAAGCGACGGCAAGGGAAATCTGGTTGGCTACAAAGGCCGTCCATAAATCTGCAGCGTGGCATTCGAGCAACGTGTCTTTTCTACTCAGACCGGACGAATCTCCGTTGTGGGTCACTGAATGGAAATTTTCCAGTAACTAGTGCAGTTTGTGGTGTTGTCTGCGGA
The DNA here is from genome assembly GCA_037355805.1 of Ixodes ricinus. Lineage (NCBI taxonomy): Eukaryota > Metazoa > Arthropoda > Arachnida > Ixodida > Ixodidae > Ixodes > Ixodes ricinus. The sequence continues at coordinate 19,706 of JAZHYW010059382.1, read as the reverse complement.
CTACCTGTGACGGCAGTATCATAGATGTCACTAAAAAAGTAAGTCCTTGCAATAACGTTTATCCCGGTTAAAATTAGTCAGTTTACTACAGATAACTTGAAAAGAAATGTAATTGGTCATTACTTAAAAAAGGTAACTGTTACTTTTTTTTCTCAATTACTTCATAATTTTGAAAACCACGATTCCTTCTGCCGTTTTTCAAATGGGTCTTTTGCACTGTTCATTATTGGATTGCAATCACCGAACTATACACTACTCATGTCCTTAATTTATAAATTTTGGTAAACCATTCTTCGAAGCCTTGGCTCTACGATTTCTACGGAGGAAACTTGTACGAACAGCGGGGGCCATTAGGAAAAAGAAGGAAACATAGTAAGCGTTACAAGCAATTTTACGACTTTCAAAAGTAATCAAATTACTACTGTGATTACTTACTAATAAATGCATTCACATATTTGAAAAACATACTCCAAGAAGGAATCGATTACAAGTAATTTGCTTACTTCTTAAGAGTACCGTCCAAGTCTGTAGGAGGGCGAGCCCAAAGTTCATCCAGCCTTCAGAATACATTGTTATGTTGACGTTGTATTGGTTTAAAGTAAGTTTTCTGGTGCGTACAACCAAGGCTTAAAAAATTATTTGTAAAAAAGAAAAAGACGAAATATGCGCAGAGAAGCAGTGCTGACAATACGGAGTTTTCGTAGACCGTTGCCACAACTCCGCGACGCTCTCGGAACGACGACGCCACTACTGCGCTTGCGCGTCGCTAGCCTTGCCTGCAGAGTCCCGGATCTCGTAGCGGGTTTACGCTGTCCCGCAAGGGACGGCGTAAACAATCTACGAACACTCCCTATTGTCAGCGTGCGAGGGTGGTTCTCTCCGAGAATAGTGACAGCGGGAAGAAAGGGTAAGGGGAGATGATGAGCGCATGCGTGGGGTCTTTTCTAGAAAAAAGGACCACTGTGCCCCAAACCCGATCCATCCAAGCGCCGCTCTTCTCCCGAGGCAGAACAAAGCCGACGGCGCCGTTGTTTAATAACTCGAGGCTACCTGAGACTCGACTGGAATTTCTCATTGTGTTACGCAAACATAGTGGGCCGAAGCGGCGCTCACCCAAAATAACTCACACCCCGTTCGTAACACCACTCACAATCGCTCAACTTGCTCAAACTTTCATTACATCGTACCATTTATGTTCTTTCTTCTTTCTTTTTTCCGCGTGGTTCTTCACGCGTGCTTGTGACGCCTCGCATCTTGCGGCACGTACGTTCCATAATTCGCTAGAAAAAGTGCGATGCAAGCGTGATGTGGAGTGCAAACACAAAAGGCGTAAAGAATGCGGCGGCCAAATAACGGAACAATAAACGGCTTCGGTCTCGGCAACGGACGCGTTTCTTTTATTACGGTACAAAAATAGAAATATTTCTATCGTGCTTCTTACTTAAAGGGACACTGAAATGAAGAAAAAAAAATGTTTATTAAGGGTCTAGATGGGACACATGTATTTGTTTAAAAAATATTTCTAAGAAACAAATTTGTTGAGCAATACAAACAATTAGAAGCAATTTTGTTGGGGGTAGCTCCTGCTCTAGGCGCCACTCGGTGTTTAGTAAACTGAGCACACTTCCTCGGCTCTCATTTGTTGGGGATATGATTGACGTGTTAAATGTTCGTTGTAAAATTGCATCGCCGCGCGTATACTCATTTTAATCGATTTTTTTATTATTTTTCAGAAACAAATATTTTAGATAGAGCTCATTATTTTCAAAATATCCCGAGATTGCTTTTCCGCCTCGGGTGTCAAACGATAACAAACATGGCTGCCGACGTTTCTGGTGTGCTCAACGAGCGTAGTTGATCGCTGAGCTCGTTTATTTTTATGAGTGCGCGTAGTTCTGCGCTCAATGATGTGTTTCGAGGAAGATCTCCACAAACGACCTAGTTTACAGCAAACAACTGTGTCGAGTACGCGCCTTGGGAAGCGCAGTGCGTGTGCTTGTTTTTGTAGCGGCACTGCCCTAAGCCCAGCGGCCCACTTTAACTATGATGCTCCCTCTAGCTTGACTTGTTCCTTTGCGCGTGTTGATCCCGAATAAAGATGTTGGTTCCCGTAAAACGGCCCCGCCACCCTGTGAATTGTGCGACCGTTGCGGTTGCAACCATGGTTTTACTACCAAAGAGATACCACGACAGGTACGGATTTGCGAGAGATTTAGCTGGAGGCATTCAGACGTTCGGCTAGCATCAGGTGTGTCCAGGTATTTTTGGTTATTTCGCTTCGAAAGAAAAGTAGCTCGCAAGTTTTGCAGTGCACCTGGCCTTCTAATTCGACTATTTTTATGTCTTATTTTAATTGTGCGTCATGACGCTCAGCCAACTTGCTCGCGGATGACTTTTGAAAATTTTAACAATAACCGAAACGTTTGAAGAAGTTAATATTTATTTTGTAATTATTTTTGTCCCCTTGATCGCTTTTTACTGCGCCTTTACAGACGCTGACAGACGCTTGTATTTGACCGCGGCTCATGCATGATGGAACAATAGAATTTAACGTTCATGGTTGCGTCTTGGAAGCGTTGCCGAAGTTTTTAGACGGGGTCGATATAGCAAGAACCCTATAAGCGCGGCCTTCATGTCCGAGTCTGGGCATGGCGGACCACGTAAACGATGGTAGAATAGCAGACGATGCCGGAGGTTGCCGTGCGTCTGCTTGCAAGACCAGCAGGCGGTGCCAGGCCACGACCTACTGTAATCCTGACCTGCCTACAGTATGGCTCCCAATGAAAGACGCTGTCACCGATGAAGTGCCTCGCTTTGCCGTTGGTGGTACTGAGCAAAAGCTTTTCTGCGAAATAAACTTAGTTCACAGCCTGCCAGTTCAGCGTACGGTTCGCACTGTGCGCGGTTGAGAATGCCTAATTAGTGTTGTTTTGTTTTCTTTCAAGAATATTTGACGTAGCGTGGCGCCAGAAGGCTGCAGTAGCACAATGCAGCAGGACCCAACTCCGACATCGCTCTAATGTTTGTTTGGATAGGAATAGTGGGTTTCTTGGGCACGGAAGCGCAAGGACGTTTTGTAGCCCCGACTGCCCTTGTGCCATCGTCAAAATAAGTCGCGTTCTCGAATAACCAACATGTAGCCCCTTTGCTGGCACAAGGCGCCTCTATTAACGAATCTGTTACTGACTGACGAGATCCCGCGAGGCCCGCGAGGAAAACAAGTCAGGACAACATAACGCTGCCGGGCCTTGCGGGCCTTCCATTGATAAGCAAATTCCATAGGAAACAAAAATACCTTTGTGCAGCGCCGCGAAGTCATAGAGGTAGGAAACGCTGTAACCGCGGCATTGATCTACATGGAGCGCTCTGGCGCACTCTTCTGTAACCAGGTCAGGGTTACAGTAAGTAGTGTGTCAGAGCTCCGGATTAGAGGCACCGTACGTCGCGAAAGAGAAACAACCGGCTTCTGAGCACGTTCGGCCAAGCAGCCAATCCAATCCTGTTCTAATGGGCGCGTCCATTGATCTGTGGGCCGTGACCTCCACCTAAATTGCGTCTACAAGCGTATATTTTGCACGAATACTATCTCATGTCGTAGTTAAAATTATAAACAAATACTTGACACATATGTGCCCTTTAAATTACGTTTAATTTGTTTTAATTATTTAGTGTTTTGGTAACAGCTTACCGCCTACGGTGTGTTCACGTTACCCTATTCGGGCTGCCTCAAAGTGCCAGGGCAGGAAGCATGCAGTTAATTTCCTCCCAGGCATCTTTTCTCCGTGGAGCGTATAAAAGACCGTCGGGCCGCACCGCGTACTTGCGCAGTCATGGGCTTCTGATGCTTAACACCACCACCGACGGCGTTTTTTTTGCGCACATTGATACTCTCACCAACTCTCTCCAAGTGCCGCGTTCTTGAAATCCTTCACTTCGTCCGTGAATCTTCGTAAGCTTCCGGGAAGGTACTGGCGAAGTGTGTCCTCCGTAGACATCTGCTTGACGAATGACCCGTGCTAGTATTTCCGCAAAACTTTGGCGCCGAGTTTGTGCTCGGCGCGGAGTCATTACATGTCGTCTCGTCGCTCCGCAAGTCTACAAACGTTTCGGTTTTGTTTTCTCTTTTCGTTTTTTCTCGCTGGTTTTGCATTGTTTAGCCAGAACATTAAGCCGAGCTTAGGGCATTTGGAGGAGAGAAAAGTTGAGCGATTGGCCGCTGGGAGCGGGAGGGCTATAAAAATTAACATGTTATTTTTCGATTGGTCGTCAATATGAACAGCAAAATTTCCCGCCTTTTGGGGTGGCGCAGATGTGTACAAGTGTGTCGTCGCCTTATTGAGCGAATGATTTGAAATGCTTCCCTGGGAGAAGGCAAATCGCGTGCAGAGTGTCGAAAGTGTTTTGTGTGAAGGAAATTCAGGTGAAAGCGATTTGATCTTGATTCACAGATTTGAACAATTTTGATCAGAGTACAAGGTCTAACCTAGGCTCCAGTAACAATTATGATGGTTTTTGTTTCCGGTGATATTACGTTATTGTGGAACACATTTGCGAAAATAGGTAGGATCGGTATTGCAATGTTGAGACAAGTTATTAATTAATTCACCTCAATATTCGTTTGGAGCGTTTTTACATTTTAAATATATTGTTTATTCATTCGTTTATTTTTTATGTAATCCTGAAAAGCTTTTTGATTTGGACGGGCATGAGTGTATATAATTTGCTCGTACGGGTTGATAGTGCAAACACAGAATCTGGGATAGCTTGGCTATATCGCCGTAGAAAACTTTACCAGTCGTAATACAAATTCGATTACCAGCTCAGTGGGTAGAGCGCTCCCCTGGAAACGGAGAGGTTCCTAATTCAATACCAAGGCCAGGCGAATCTTTTTTGGTCACGCACCAGTCTCCTAGCTGTGTTTGTAAATTTGTGCTTGTTCTTTGTCCCCCTTGTTCATCTTCTCCAGGGATTAGTTATTATCATCATTCACACAATGATGCTTGGATAAGTGACGTTGTACTTTCAATCGTTAGTATCTCGGCAGAAAATCATTGTTGGATGCGCCGAGGACAGAAGTGACGGCGTTGCTGGAACGACTACGTCACTCTTCCAAGTGTCATTGCGGGCAGGCCCTGTAACTCTCTTTGTGAGCGCTACTTTTTAAATCAGGTAAAAAACCCGAAAATTGTTTGATTAGTGTCTGGAAACATTGCCTTTTCGGAAATTAGGTAAATTGGTATGGCCTGCAATTGTGATGGCCGTCAATACATAAATTCCAACACTAGTCTTGAAACCTCTGAGCAAAAAGTGAATCACCAATTTGAGTGGACAAGCCAAATCGGCAACTATACCATTATATAATATCCGGCGAGCCTGAAACATACATGGTGAGAACAAAAGTCGTCTAACCCTTACGCGTTATGTTCTTATCTTTCTGATTGTAAAAAAATAAAAACCCTGAATATTTACATTTCGATGTGCATATAATCATGGTCAGTTCGCGGATAATTTACGTTATTAGTGTCTTAGCTTTTGTAGAAAGAGGACAGCGTCACATCTTCTTTATTTAAACATGATGTTAAGAACAAGTATTTCTTCATGAATATATTCGGACAGAACCACACAAGTTTTGAAATTTTCAGCATGTCGAATGTAATGAATTACAATTATAAATTACTGAGCTTAAAATGTAATTCATTATGGTCAAAAATTACTTTCGTTATAATACACAGATAACTTTACTTGTAAGGCTATACATTACTTTCACGTTACTTTTCCCGTACACTAATAAAAAAAGAATAGAAGCCATTTTTCTATTTTCAAAGATGTTCTGCAAAGTTACTCTCGATTTGTCCTACGGCCGCATTATGGTAGTCTTTTATACAATACAATATCGCATTTAATAGAAAGAATGCAGGTGCACTACGTTTACCTGTTAGCTGACAAGGCAGCGACAGCTGCAACTGCACCTGCCACCCCGCAAGCTTACGGCGAGCGGCAAACGATCCCTGGATTTCTGCAGACAAAGATGGCGGTGCTTTGCTTAGTGTGCGTCTACCTCCGTTGAGAGATCAAGAAGAAAACGCCTACATGGCGTTGTCTTCGTGATCATTTTTTTTTGAATATTTGTATATGCCTTACACAGTTGTCTCGAGGTTATAGTGACCGGTCACGCCAAAAATTGTGATTTATTTTCGGTTATTCTCATCTTCTCAATGCTCTCTATTTTTTAACTTGCTATCTTTATGCTGCGGAATTGCCTGCTCGTATTGCTCCAGTTTTTCTATTATGCTAATAAGTTTAGATAGTAACGAGTAATTAAAAAAATTATTTTCCACTACTTTGTAACAAATTACATTACAAGTTACTGCCTCAAAATTGACTTCGCCATTCAAAACTTACCTAAAAAGTTGCGGATTACCTCTTATGCCTGGTAATAAGGCAGTTCACTGTCCCTACCAGCCAGAATACACAAGCGATTATATTATATTATTAAAAACATAAAAGAATACTTTGTTTTAAATGAAAAGGTAAAGAAGCTCAGCCGGCACAACACAAAGCTGAGTTATTTTTCTTCTGGTTTACGGGCCACTGGAAATATTCATCTCAGCACGCCCATAAGAGAGCCATTGAACGATTAGATAGATAACGACAGTAATTTTCTGAGAGTTTCCCTCCCATAGGAAGTATATATAAAGGTCGTAAGACCTTAATTGTACAACACGGAGCTGTAGCATGCATGACAAATCAGTTCTTTTAAACGGCTCCAGAATCTATAGCGTAGCATGCCTAACGTCGCAGGTAAAAATAACCAATTACCACGATACGGCTATATACAAGTTCCATATTATCTGCTAAACGTGCAAGTGGAAGAGCATACACAAGCGACTTTGCAGTTTCAATTTTACACAAAGTGCATACAAATCATCACTCACACTGAATCTAAAGCTAAGTATAATGAAGACCCCTTTAATGAATCTAGAATATTTCGGTGAGACGTCCGAGTTTTTCATTTAACCTACGCCTGCACAATATTTTGCTACATGTTATCCTATTTCTGTATCTTTCTCACTGATACATGTTAAAATATTCAATAAGGTTGCTTATGTATTCTTTGTAGCATTTGGGTTGTGTGTAAAAAATGGCTGGTCCAGCATTGTTGTGTGGAATATAATTCCGGCAAAGAAGGAAGAAAAGCATTTTTCTCTAATTGTTTTCCCAGTCTTTAAATTTCCTGTTACGACATTCTGCAGCAAATTAGTACGAATATATGTTCATATTATAAGCATTCACACCTGACTTAATAAGTGCACCCTATTGAAAAATATTTTTTACCGGAATGTCATTTCCAGTAAAAGTCTATTTTACTGGATTATGGGACTGTTTTCACTTCCAGTAAAGCCGTAGATTACCGGAATGTCGCCGGATCTTTTACTGGAATGTCACCGGTTGGCTTACAGGAATGTTACCGGCTTTTTACCCGAATGTCACCGGATTCCTTACCGGATGCTCATTTCCAGTAAAAATCTATTTTACTGGATTATGGGACTCTTTTCGCTTCCAGTAAAGCCACAATTTACCAGAAGATTACCATATAATAATATCTTTATTATCTTCGAAAAATACATGCGTGCGTGCTGGCCCACGAAAGCAAAGATGCTTGTATGTGAGACCAGGCAGCCAATAAAATACCGTGACACAGTGAACACTAGAGAAACAAAACAATTAAACAACAATAACGTAGGAATGTGGGCAACGCGAATACGCACTAAGTAATGATATAATCATTATTGCGCGAGCGTGAGGCACCATTCTCTTACATTCCGTCTTACCGCACGTAAGGATGATATGTTCAGCAAAGACTCTGGCAAACTGTTGAAGATTGGCCGGAATTCATAGTGTTTTTCTTTCCTTTTTCGGAAGTCAACGGAAGCCATTTAGGAGGAAGCCTGAGAACCGTGGTTGGTGCATGTTTACCAGATGCTGGACGATTCGGTAACAATAAAAGTGGTTAGTCCACAGAGACCTGAAGGTTCTATGTATCTATTTAACCGGGTCGATACCAGTGAAACAATTTGCACAGCTGTAGACAAAAGCAATCGGACCAAATAGGAACAAACGAGTTCTTTGTCGCAAAAGATATCTTTCAAGGTACTTACAATGCCGCTGGGTAAATTCCTAGACGTACGGTAATAAAACCGCGCAGGTGCACCACACGGACACACACACGTATGATCTCAGTAGCACGTTTAGCGAAAACCACGAACGCGCGAAACGAACATCCGCCGCCGTTGAGAAATCACGGGCACAGATCACGATGTCGTCCCTGATGTCGTCGCCGCGGGTGCAGCAGGTGTCAGTAGCACGCTTAGCGAAAACCACGAACGCGCGAAACGAACATCCGCCGCCGTTGAGAAATCCCGGGCACACTCACGATGTCGTCCCTGATGCCGCCACCGCGGGTGCACCATGGCGTCAGTAGCACGCTTAGCGAAAACCACGACCGCGCGGAACGAACATCCGCCGCCGTTGAGAAATTCCGGGCACACTCACGATGTCGTCCCTGATGCCGCCGCCGCGGGTGCACCCGGCGTCAGTAGCACGCTTAGCGAAAACCACGAACGCGCGAAACGAACATCCGCCGACGTTGAGAAATCTTGGGCACAGTCTTTTTCGCTCGCTGGATGCTTCTGAAGCCGGACGGACAAAGAGGCGTAAGAAACAGGTCACTGAAAGATATTTTCTTTCATCTGCACACCCAGCTGCTCTGGAAGATACAGGTCGCACACATGGAACGAGAATCCGAGACTGAGCGTTCGTTCCTGGCCGGCCGTTGCTCGTTGACGGACAAAGAAGCCGGTTTTCTTTAAAAAAAAAGTCAGCAAAACGACCTCTTTGCATTTTCCCCACGACCCAATGCGAGGGAGAGAGGGTGCGTGGGGACTCGTCCTGGAGCGAGGCACCAAGGACGCCCAGTCCCCGGCTCACCTCGGCTTCCCTCCCTCGTGTCGGCTTTGAGTGAAGTTCGGTAAACAGGGAAGCGAGTCACCCGTTTCGGTAAGATTAAAACCGGGTCGTCTGGGAATCGAAAGTGGCTGGCGGTGACATTCCAGCGAAATTTGGAAACCCGATGCCGATGAAATTACAGCAAAATCTGTTTGCCGGCAAATAATCTCGCACAGACTGCAGGTAAACTGGTTTCGAATGAAAACGGGTGAAAGTGCCCACCTTTTGGATCGTCAAAACAGTTCGCTGCACGCACATCTTGAGGGTTGCAACGTCGTCCCGAGCTAAAACTCGCACTCACGAGAATGCCGCCTGAGTGGTCTCGTACCTGATCTGCCCCGACTTTTGCCTGTCGCAAATAGCAAGTTGCCGGTGATCGCTGCTCACCTTTTGGATCGTCAAAACTGTTCGCTGCACGCACTTCTTGCAGGATTGAAACGTCGTCTCCGAGCTCAAACACGCACTCACGAGAATGCTACTGCATTGGCGGCCACCATTACAAACTCAGCTAGTCCCCCTGCTCGTCTTGGCTTCCTTGCCTTTAGCCGTTCCCCTTTCGTCGGCTACCAGTGAAGTTCGGTGTCCGGCAAACGAGAGTGGCTTCCGGTAGGATTCCAGCGACGGGTAATCGAAAATGGTTCTGGCAAAACTTTCAGCGAAAGTATCTTCCAGTAATATTTCCACCACAGACTGGTAAACGACGCTGGTTTCTGGTGACAATGGGTGGAAATTAACCCGTTTCCACTAAATGTCACGGGAAGATTTTGCCGGATTTTAACCGAGAGTGACTCCGGTAAAACGTACACCGGAATCTGGTAACTGTAAGTGGCGGCCGGTAATATTTCCACCAAAAAACTGGTAAACTACGCCGGTTTCTGGTGAAAATGAGTGGAAATTAACCCGTTTCCACCGAATGTCACTGGAAGTTTTTGCCGGATTTTTCAATAGGGATAATTTTAAAATTGTTCCATTTATCCTATTCGAGCTACTATTTCAAACTTCCCGGTAGTCATCCTAATATTTTATTTGGCACAGACCGTTCCCGCAACGTAACTCAACAAGTTCTACCAGAACGTTGTGTGCAGTACAAATAAGCGTGTATAGATAGCATCTAGATATCGGGACCAACGAGGCGCTTGCATTTCCGGGTACTCCAATGTTGGTAACGCAATAAAATCTTAAAAGTCGCTTCGTTTTTTTTTTTGTTTTTTTGTTTTAGAGGAATGAAGATGACCAGACGTAACACAAGATAGCGTTCCACAATTTAAACTTGAGTCCCAGGGGCAACGGAAACGTCAAGGTTAGTGGCAACTCTACATGGTAAGACTTGAGTTGATTTAGAGATGCTGAAGGTTCTTTAGATTGTGACTCACGAGGGTATCTTATATAACCGTGTTTTAACACTTTTGATCGGGTTATACAAAGAGCAACCTTGAACCTTAATAATACTCTAGATCGTTATGGTTGGTTTGATTCTTTTTTTCAAAAACAACCAACTTTTTAGGTTTGTCCAATGGACCTCTTTTTTGAAGTATTGGCCAATAAATTAATGTTGAAATTCTATTACTTTGCAGTACTTTCCATTCCTAAATGTGCACCTCGGTTCAAAAAATTTGTTCCGTTGCAATTAGTTCAAATATAATTCACAAACCGGACCAGATGAAAGGGCTTTCCTAGCCGTAGTGAAAATTTAAGATTCAAGCTATCAGCAGCATTACGATCGTCGTTTGGTTCATGCTTGTTATCCAGCGGAAAAGACCTTAGGTTGTCGTGAAAGGCTTAGGCAAAACATTTCCATCGGTGTGCGACGACTTTCTTAAAACTACCGTCATCCTACGCTACCACAGGTGTACGATCGACATCCTCGAACTATGATCTCCGTGAAGTCGCCCGACTGGCGTCGGAGACTCGTGGTGTAGTGTCATCCGCTCGAATGAAATATACGTTTAGGGTAGGTTTACCTGAGTTACTCGGTAAACGAGAGTGGTATCTAGACGACGAGATCACCGGGAACTTTGCAAGACCATGTGTGAGATCACCTTACCTCTGTGCATTGCAACGTGTTGGGGCAGAGACAGCCATACTGGCTGATTCTGCCAGCGTGAATACACCCATAGACTACTAGGATTGGTTGCGTCCTGACGACATAGGGGTTCCTGCCTGGAGGCCTAAGGAAAATCAGTAGTCTAAAAAGGGCTGCCTAATGGTACGAGCAGCTCTCGGCTCTAGGCTCTCGACCACATTACTTGTATAAGTTAAGTAAATAAATGAGAGTTGTACGAGAAACCCCGCCTACTGACGATCCTGCCCTGGACCCGGCTTGACTCCTGAATACCACAGCACAGTTCATTCAGCCTGGGAACCCTCAGTCGCCACCACTGTTTGGCAGCGGTGGGAAGACCTCTAGCGGCGTTCGATGTGGGGAGTGGGTGAGTGCTTGATCTAGGTCATAAGAGCACCAGACTTCTAACTGGGTTTCGTAGAAATGGAGTTGCGGCTACACACAAGCAGATGTTTCGGTATTTATGTAGCAATCAAAGAGTCCACCCTCAGCATAGATCTCTAGCAGTTGCGTAAAGCGTTCTTGCAGGTAATTTGTGAGGAGTTGGGGGCCGATGACGGGAACATTTACCGAAAACCGGTCTTCGTGAAGGCGATCCAGGCTACCTGCTGCTGACGAAAAAGTGTTAAAAGAATGATGCGAGTTGACCGAGGAGAAGAAAACACGACCCTAGGCGGAATAAAGTAAAGCGCAGGCAGAGCGTTTATTAGAGATGAAAAGTTTGGAGCACGAAATACGGCGTCTAGAAACTGAGCAGGAATAGACGCAGGTTTAGAATACCGGGAAGTGAAAGTGTTGAAAATTAAATACCTCATGCAGTTTTCAAGGTGGGGAGGATATTTGGCTTTTTCTGGTAAATTTTGAAACCGTATGCAGCAGGACGGGTTGTCACATGATACTTGGCCTCAGTTCTTGCTCTCATTGTTACCTTGTGAGGCGGCCCAAGTTGTCACTAGATTAAGCACGGAAGAGGTGGCAGACTATGACGTGGTCAAGCTCGACCTCCAGGAAAAGTATCATGTGTCCACAGAGGCCTCCAACAGTGACTTAGGGGCCGCACAACGGGGCCAAAAAAGTAGCACTTTTATTTCGCTTATAGCCTTTGGATTAACATAGTTGAGTGGTTGAAGTGCTTGGAGGGTTACGGTGACAACGATCGCGTTGTGGAATGCTTCCGTCTTGAAAAAAGATACATCAAAGCTTGACGCCACCCAAGACTGGGTTCGGGAAAAAATCCCCGAACGACGCAGGAGGCTGTCAAGCGAGCCAAGGCGTTTGCGGCAGGCCTCAAAAACCCAAAAAAGGGCACTGCAAAATAAAGGTGCCAAGGAGCACGCGGAGACCACCGCGGGAATGGTTTTAAACAATAATTCGAGAAATGTGCGACAATCAAACTCTGCTGCTAGTGGAACAAAAACAGTACAGAAGATCCACTGCAAGGTTGAACAAAGTCTCCCAGTTGACAGAGACGATGCACGTAAACAGAAATGTGAAGCTTTTAAAGAGGCGCGATGCTTCCGCTGCAATGAGACTGGGCACTTTGCGGACAGCTGCCGAGAAGATAACGTATTCTTTGTCATCAGCACAGATCACTGTAATGCCACACTACTAGAACCCTACCTGCACAACGCCAGCGTTAACGGTCGTTCCTCCGCAGTTCTCAGAGACTTTGCCGCCACGTTGGACGTTGTGCATCCGTCCCTGGTTCGTCCTGAGAACTACACAGATGATCGCGTTTGGATAAAGCAGATGGTGGATATAAAGAGCGTTCCCCTTCCAATAGATGGGTTTCTAATCAAAGGTACATTTGGAGCACTGGAAACCGAGACCGCAGTTTCGGCTAACCTTCCACCACAGTTCCTCTATTTGCTTTTGAACCGATCCCGCCGCGAGATTTTGCAAGGCAACCCTCTGACTTTTGAAATGAAAGCTGCACAAGCCGGGTCAGGATAGAATGGAAGTACAAAGAAACTCAAGAGAGTTTTAAACTCGCGTAGTGTTTCATCGGGAGTTCAAGAAAAAAGATACTAGAAGAGAGAGAGAGACGGTGTCCGTGGTGGTAATGAGAATCAGAGGGCTTCCCAGTGAGGACGACTCGAAAGCCTCTCCGCTGGTTCACTAGATTAGGTTTCGTTTGCGAAGCAATCTGTCAGTGCCATACGCGTTCCATAAACGTGAATATAAAAAAGATAAGCGCTCTTCTCTCATGTAGCGATAGCGCCAAAGGCCCGAAGAGGCTTTCTCGAGACGTGGTTTTCGTCGGAGAGGTGAACTAAATAGATTTTAGTTAACCTCTAGCTTTTGCTATTTACTTTGAATATCTAGTTTGAACCATTTTGTTGTAAAGTGTTATGTGTTTAGATTTGGTCTTACTTTGCTATCCTTACATTTGTCAAGCTTGGCTTGATCTGCTTTGTTGATTGTACTCAAGTAAGACTTTGTACTCCTAGAAGTCTATGTACTGTAAAGGTCATTACTTTGATTTATATTTCTGGCGTTCATATGGGTTGGGTTAGGCTCGTGCGTACTTTCTGCTGCTGATAACGCGAGGGTTTTTTCATATCGCGGTTGACCGCGTTTATTCGGGACGGAAAGGAACAAGCTTGAAGACGGACAAATTGGGGAGTCGTTTCTTTAGGTTATCAGGGGGCTGCTATTGCTTGGAACGACTGAGCCGCCGGAGGATTGGCTGTTAAGATTAGAGTTCGATTCAAGTTTGTAATTCGGCGTAAAAAACTCAAGCTGTGGTGGATGGCTTTCGCCAAACTTTCAAATCGGGTTCCGACGAGTTTCTCAGAACGGCCGTCATCCTACGCTATCACAGGTGTGCGACTGCCTCCTCAAGCAAAAATTTCTGTGAAGTCGTCTTACCGGCGTCATAGGCTTGTGGCGTAGTTTTCACCTGCCCGAACTCAAGAAACGTTTGGGGTAGGGTTACTCGAGCTACCCGGTCACGGAGAGAGGCGTCCAGACGATGAGATCGTCCTGATATCTGAGACACGGTGTATGAGATCACCTTAAATATGTGCGTGACAGCGTGATGGGGCAGAGGAAGAAGGGCAGCAGCAACCATACTCCGCTGGGATGAATTGCATTCTGACAACATAGGGGTCCCTATGTTGTCATAGGGACATAGAGGAATTCAGTAATCTAAAAAGAGCTGACTAATGGTACGACATGGGCCTCGGGTCTCAGCTCTCGACCACCTTACTTGTATATATTACGTAAATAAAATTAGTATGAGAGACCCCAGTCTGGTTTTAGCACGACTCCCATTCCCACATGCCCCGTCCCATTTTCCCCGAGTGTTAAAAATCCCGCCTTCAAAATCTTCCTCTCGCTTGCCCCGAGTGTCAATATCCCCGTGCCCAACTCCCCCGCTGTGCACCTGCGGAAGGTTCGGTTGCGTGTTTTGCGGTGCACGGATCAGTATGCGTTTGTAATACACGTCGAAGCACGGAATATTCGATGCATGGTCGTGCAAACTTACAATTTTCCATCGGTTAATACTAAAATTAGAAGTATTATTCTTTCATCTTCTGCACATCACTTTTTGGCATTTGTTAATGAACTTGTGCCTAATGCTATTAATCCCACTTGTGCACCTCTGCTACTATTCGACCTACACCTCCTGCGTCTTGACCTCGACTGGGAAACAATCACAGTGGAAAGTTCCGACCGGAACATCATAAATAGCAATGTTATCTTTGCTCCCAGAGCTCATCGAGATTTCTCGATGTTCTTTTTCGAGGACAGTGGAGATAACGCGGAGAATTCGCAACGGGGCTTTGACACAAAAGTTTCGAGATTGAGTCATTTTGAGCATCACACCCCCGACTCCTGACGTTCGCCCCCTGGACCCGGTAAGGCTTAAAAAATAAAAACAATCGAATTTCATTCCCTAAGCGAATAACGAAACCAAAGAACTCGAACCCTCTTTCATTGAGACTCGTTATTGGCTCGCCACTATTCTTTGTCCAAACTGATTAGACGCGCAGTCAGTCCGAAACCAATCAAGCGTACATTCATTATACATAGTTCCCGGTTTTCAAAGAGAAAACACTCGGATTTTAACCAACTGCTTTTTTATTCTTCTTCAATTTATGTTTGTTGTAAGAAGCAACAACTCTAACTCGAAGAAACGAGTGCCTTTTTATTCGGGCACTTAACAAAGCAAGGTCAATAATTACGATATTTTGGGCCTGTACCTAGCGTCACTGCGCACAAAAGCAAATTCGATGCCTTTTTCTTCTTGCGACGAATCGAATGACTAGACGAGTAACCGCACACGTGTTATCGGTGGAACAGCCCACAGATAGTGGCAGAAGTGGATCTGCCGTGCAAGGCCATTATTGGCTTATGTGGTCTGTATATTGTATTATTTTCAAAGAAAGTAATTAAATATGGTTTTGGTATAGTATTGTATTGTAAAAGTAGACGAAATATCACCCAAAGTATTTGTCACACCATCGGTTTCATATCTTGTGTGTTCATTGAATGTGTGATTATGACAAAAATGTTGACCTGACCATTAACTAGCACCAAGAAAGCACGCACTGTTTATGATTAAAAAGACCGTCTGTTTTCGGCGTGGCCTTTGTATGCTTTCAATCGGACTGTGGAGTCTTCATAAACGAACTGAGCGAAAGAGGACGCATTGCAGGCGGCAGATATTTGCTGCTGCCGCTCAACAATCAAAAGTTACCTATGCCATTTCTTTTGTTGTATCATCACAGTGCATACCGATTATAGCCCAAGTCTATTTTTTGTGCGGACTAGCGGCGTAAGCACAAGAAGGATATATACGGTGGAAAACACTTTGTGGCTGTAAAGAAGTTCGACATTCCGATCCTCAAGCATCTGTCGGTTCCAGTGTCAGTGCACAAATCACACTATGCTGTGTCAGCCTTGCTACCAGCACTTCAAGAGAGAGCTGGAGTCATCCCTTCATGCGAGTATCTCTGACTCATCATTCGTGTCAAGAGGCGAAAATAAAACCAAACATACGGAGAGCGCCTTTTGAAAAGAAAGACGGTATTGCAACTGCGCCCATATAGAAGCCTTAGAAAAAAGACAAACCGTTATTGTTGTGGCAGTGCGACTATCTTCGCATAATTATAAAATAGAAGAGGAAATAAAGATAGGCGTTTTTCACCGGTACTGGAGAAGCAGGTTTGCTTTGGCTGCTTTGGCTACAACGCAGCAGTGGCGACAAGAAAGAGTTGTCATGAGCCTCGCGGTATCACCCCTATTCCTCCCTGCTCCAGAAAAACCTGCTATTTCGTGGAAGCAGTGGCGACGTGTGTTTAACAACTACCTGCTTGCAACCGGAGGCGACGCCCACGGACGGGCTCGGCGGAAGGCCCTACTCCTGCACTGCCTCGGGGTCGGGTGTCAATGAATGTTCTCCACCCTTCCGGAGACGCGCCCTGAGGTACCGGGAATGCGTGAACCACCCGAAAGCCAAAACACCCACTGCGCTGGACGAGTACGATGTCGCTTTGGCTGTCCTGGAGAGCTACTTCGCGGCGACTTCAAACGTAGTCGTCACACGACATCGCTTCGGGCAGCGAGCACAGCTATCCGGGGAATTTATCAATGCATTTGTTCCTAAACTACGCCGAACTGCGACTCTAGAGCCATGGTGGAGGAGTTCATCCGAGACCAGCTAATCCAGCGCCTCAATACTAGCACCGCAAAATGCGTAGGAGCACTCAGCGCCGTTTAATTCGACATTCATGTTTTCCCATTCACAACTCATAAGAAGTGCTTAAGTGCTCGTAGCGACTGCTAAAGGTGGACAACCCACAGATGTCTCAGCCGAGCGCAATGCCTGCGTGGGATGGAAAGGAAGGAATGTGGAGACACTCCAGATTAGCAGGTGAGCCTAGCATTCGTTCCCAAACTGCAGGTTCACACATTGATGAGTGAGCGCGCAGACACTTGAGCACTTCTAGGCAGTTTGTAAAGGTGTTCGTGGAATTGTTTCTTAGGCTTCGTTATTTTGATGTTCGGGAGATTTTAATTAACTTTATACTCGTTGCAGTGCTCGCACCAACAACTGCCATATGTGGACGACCCTTAGATGTCCCAGCAAACCGCAATGTCTGTGTCGGACGGCAATGAAGAAATGTCCATCGGAGACACTCCAGATTCACAGGTGAGCCTCGCATTCATTCCCGAAACTGCGGGTTGACACATTGTCGAGGGACCACTACGGACACTTGAGTAATTGCAGGCAGTTTGTAAAGGTGTTCGTAAAATTGTCCTTAAGCCTTCGCTCTTCTTATGTTAGGGATGTTTTAATCAACTTCCAACTCCGTGCAGTGCTCGTGGCAATGACAGCAAGGTGGGGATCCGGTATCCCAAGAAGCCGCAATGCCTGTGTTGGACAGGAATGAAGGATTGTCCAACGGAGACTCTACGGCTTTGCAGTTGAGCCTCGCATTTATTCCCTAACTGCAGGTTGACACATTATGAAGTGACCAATACAGAGCATTTGAGCAATTGCAGGTTAATTTTAAAATAGTTCCCTAGGAAGGAGATGTTCTAGGGCGTTGTTTTTTATGTTCAGGTGACTTTAATAAACTTCCAATTATATACAGTGCTCACAGCGACTGTTAATTGTGGACGACCCTAATATATTCCTGCGAACCGCAATGCCCGAGTCAGAAGGCAGTAATGGAATGACCATCGGAAACACTCCAGATTCGTAGGTGAGCCTCGCATTCGTTCCGAGATTGCAGGTAGACACATTATAGAGAGACCACGCCAGACACTTGAAGAATTGCATGGAGTGTACATTCGGTTGTATACGAATAAATATTCTCCAAGGAGCCCATACATTAACAGGGTTGGTCGTAAAATTTCGTTGCTCTTGAGCTGTTTGGGGGTTCTAACAAACTTATTTCATTGCGGTGCTTGCAGCAGCCGAGCTAACTGTGCGTGTGCACTGAGAAACGGAGGCACCTCCATTGGAAACGCAGAGGTGAGCCTTTCATCCGCTTGCAAACCTGGTTCACACAATAGCAAGTGACCATAGCAGGCAACTTGAGCAATAGCACGGTGTCTACGAAAGTGTTTATAGGAAGAGATGAACTCCGAGGAAACCCTACTTTGGGGTGATCGTACACTTTAGTCGCTCTTGGTGTGTTCTAGCAACACAGAAGGCGAATACCATATTTACTCGAGTAAAAGAAAAACTGCCTATTAGAGAGCCCGTGGATGTGCTTTCTCGCAGGTCCCCGATTTATTCAATCATCAATCTCCGCAGAAAAAAACGGGACTTGCGAAAAATTATGCACGGTGTTACAGTGCAGATAGCAATTTTACGTGGAGGCAATCTCTATCCTCATATTCGCTACCATTCTGTTCATCACAGTGATTGGCTACTTTTGTCTCTAGGAGAAAAATGTACAGGCCTTTTGTGAACTCTGTGGCAATTACTAAAGTAAAAACACTAGGTGCACTAAGTTGACATTGTTTTGCTACAAGAATAAAGTTTTCTCTTTTTCTTTAAATGAATCTGTGGCTAGCCAAGTCGAGTCAGATGACGCATCTAAATCAGCCGCCCTTGTGAGATCGTACGTTCTACGCCACAAATATGGCAATAAATCAATCTCAGACCTTCCGAGAATGTTAAACATCATTGTTCCGGGATGGGTACCACAATCAAAGTACGTCTTGCCGAAGTCTTTGTTTGCCGACGCAGTTAAGCCAAACAACCTGTTTTACAGCCTAGTCTGCAAGTATTACTCAGGAGCTTCAAGGGAAATCTCACAATGGGAAAATTGTTTAGCAGAAACACATCTTTATTATTCTCCCTTCTTTTTGGTGATTCCAGTGAAAAAGCAGCTCCAACGAATTCTCGGTGAGCCAGATCTCAAGTGGATCTCAGCAACAGAGCCGTGACTCTGCTATCTGACATATCTGACGGTCTAGAGCATTCAAAGCTCTTTGAGGACATTTAGAGAACGACTTATTGCTGATCTGGAACACATACGGCATAACCGTGTTCGAGAAGTCCACATATGACATCTTGCCAATACAAGGTCGAATAATCTAACTCGACCCAAGCCTGCGGAAAGGAAACATTTTACTTCCACCCCTTTGGTTTGGGCAACAACAAGACAAATATGAGTACTCTGGTAGAACCTTACGAATGAGCTCTATGAGCTAGCGGTAGGGTTTCTTTGCGTTATAGATGGAAAAGTGAATACACGTATATTCGCTGTTGTGTGTTCCGAAGACGCCATTGCGAGGATCGTCGGTGAAGAACTACAAGCATTTTAATTAATACTTTGGATGTGGGTGGTGCGACCACCCGAGAGGCTCTCACTACCCCTGCCTGGACCATGCATCTGAGCATCGCTTGGAAGAAGCCCACACACTTTAGGCAGAGGAGCGCACTCCTGAAACCCCAGTTAATGTTGGCAAGGGTCCCTCACTCACTGTGACACTTGCTCGGTTCAACCCCATTGAAGGGTTTATCCCAGACTACCAACACTGCACTTGTCTGGGTGTGTTACGGCGGCTCCTGAAGTTGTGGCTGGACACATATAATCACAACGAGCAATGCTATAAGGAACCAAGCTGGGGATCGTGTACAATATCCTCCTGGGCATCCTACAACCCAGAG
>JAZHYW010059378.1:0-20444 GCA_037355805.1 Ixodes ricinus | reverse complement strand
TTGTTACGGTCTCGACATTGAAGACGGGGGGGGGGGGGGAGGGGGGGCGAGAGAAGGTTAGGAAAATGACGTTTAATATACGTCAGGCAGGTATGGCTACCGAGAAAAGAACTCAAAGTCACGCGGATCGTGGAGCGCTCTTGGGGTACTCTTCGTCGTCTTCGAGGACGGCGCTAACATTCGGCCATCCTAGCAATCAAGTGCCCTCACTTGATATTTCTTCACAACTTTCTTCACTGTCCACATCGAATGTGTTGAGTCGTTTCAGCTTATCAACGGGAGCTGTTGAAGTGTAGAAACGTTGAGTCCGCTGGTGGCCAGGTATGTCCTCGATGCGATAGGTATCGTTTGGAAGTCGCTTCGTGACCACGTACGGACCTTTGTATTTCTCCTGCAACTTGCGCGATTCTCCTATCGACGTCGGTTCTCGCTAAACCACGACGATATCTCCCGGTTCAAACGTTGGAGCATGTCGTCGCTTCTGGTTGTAGCGACGCTTCTGCCTCTTTTGATCAAGTCGGATGACTGGTTGGTTGCCGCACAACTACTGGACGCCGATGTGAAACACATCAAAGAGGTTCTGGAGAAACCTGCGTCCTCGGCCGAGGAGCGCCGCATCCACTCCGAGTATAAACTTCAGAGGAATGTTGTTACGGTCTCGACATTGAAGACGGGGGGGGGGGGGGAGGCGGAGGCGGGGAGGCCGGAGGCCGAGAAGGTTAGGAAAATGACGTTTAATATACGTCAGGCAGGTATGGCTACCGAGAAAAGAACTCAAAGTCACGCGGATCGTGGGGCGCTCTTGGAGTACTCTTCGTCGTCTTCGAGGACGGCGCTAACAATATGTTCTCCAAAAATACTCCAAAGCAGCATTTCACAATTTTGGCCTTAGGAACTAAACTGTTTATTTTTGTGGACATTTCCTCTTACGGCGTACTCAAGGTATGATATAAATGACAGGTCCGTCAAATCAAGTCTGCCACTTGTCTTCCGTAAAATTGGCCAAATAAAACGAAAGGGCAAGTTTGGCTGAAGTTTAACGCTAAACGCCATTTTATGGACCGTTGCAAACAGATCTTTCTTTATTTGAACAGAAAGTGGGTCTCTATTTGCCATCGACACAATGCTGGACTCGAGTGCTTTTTATGGAGAAAGCTTTTTTTTTTTTCAGAATTAAATATTGCGGATTTGGCTTTGGCGAGTTTTTAGAACAGCGTAGTCCAAATCTCTCCGTACACACACAAAGAAAAAAGAACAGCGTAATGTAACTACTGCGCGTGCGCCAAGCCGAAACTGCGTTTTGGATTGGCTCATGGGGACGACGCTATTTCTTTGCGTACAGAAAGATTTCACGTACTGCCGTACGCTATTCTCAAACTTGCTACCCTTAAGCTCTCTGCGACAGTTCCATACGCGGGAAGTTCCAACTTTTGTGTTAAAATAAATAAAGTGAATTGAACTGGTTATCTTATGAAAATCAATAAATCACTCGAAAGACTGATCACATTGGACCGAACACGCTTTTCAGTTTCTTAAAATTAATAAATCAATAGATCAAGCGACCGTTTATATCGCAAAAATGCGTAAGAACGTCGAACATATGTTGCTATGATATTATGAACAAAGAAATCGCCTGATGTTGACGCACCATTATTCCTAGCATCAGAAAAAATGCAAGTTAAACGTCCGTTGCCTATCTTCGCCACGGGTTTGCTCACATAATAAGCAGAAACTGTTTTCGGTCTATTATGAATACAATAACGATGTTTTCAGGAAACACATGTAACCTCCTTCGCTGACTATTCTTGTCACCTTCCAATGTGCGATCATAATTATATACGCGCTTATTATTACCTATATTCTACTATTATTAGTGAACCAACCTGAGTTGTCAGAAGTAACAAACCTTTGAACCCTCGCGCTGTCTTAATCATCTGCATAATCTACGGGGCTCAGTGTTAATGCCGATTCCTGCGCCTCATCCTCCTCCGCATTCGGTATGCCGACGGTGAAAATTGTCAAATCAGGCCACACAATTAACTGAAGAAGTTGTGAACATTAGGCTTTAATGTAATTACGCAACATATATAAGTATCGGGACCCCACTTTACAGAGTATGGCAAAGAAAACGCTCTGAAACTGTACATAAACAACGAATACAACGCCTCCGCCAAGGCTCGGAGCAGAGAGCGGAGCAACAAGGTGAAGCAACCTAATGGCGGCCGCGTCACGTGATTCCAAGATGGCAGCGCCTATGCGACTGAGCCAAGGGAACATAATATACAAGGCTAATCGTCACGATAAGTGGGATAATTAACTAAGATGTCTTAATAAGCGAAAATAAACATATGGCTTCGAGTAGAAACTTGCTGTGCGTCATCAAAAACAACTAATATAGCAAATTAAAAAAAAAACTAATGATCACGAAAATCGCGGCAGTGCGCTAAAGTTACCACTCGTTCGGCAGGCACAAGGTTTGTGGCGCGAAAGCGTGGATAATAATATCATCCGCGCTTTTTGCACGACTAGTACATTAGGCGAAACCGCGCTCTCCCCGGGTGCTTCAAATGATTATAAAAGTAACTGATTTAGAGTTTTTTTGATAACGCGCAGGAAGTTGTTATATGGAATCCTACGTTTATTTTTGTCTAATTTAGAAATTAATCATA
The DNA here is from genome assembly GCA_037355805.1 of Ixodes ricinus. Lineage (NCBI taxonomy): Eukaryota > Metazoa > Arthropoda > Arachnida > Ixodida > Ixodidae > Ixodes > Ixodes ricinus. The sequence goes on along the minus strand of JAZHYW010059378.1, from coordinate 17,775 downwards.
AAAAAATATTTCAGCATTAACAACCCCATTAGGAATAAGCAGTATATAATAAAAATAAATAAATAAAGAATTGCTTTTCAATGGAACACTCCAACCCCAAACGTTTGATCATTCCTCCATCCATGCATTTCTCCGCTAAATTTAGCGCACAAATTGACCTCACGGGACCTGAAGTCACGTGACCTAACAAGAATTCAGTTTTCCCGCTAAATTTGGCGGGAAAATTGACATCACGTGACCTAGACCACAATTTAGTTTCCCCGTTAAACTACGCCGCGAAATTGACATCGCGTCACTTAGTCTACAGTTCAGTTCTCCCGCTGAACTTAGCAGAGAAATTGATGTCACATTACTTCCAACGAATAAAAATTTGCTCGCTAAAACTTATCAGAAAAATTAATGTCACGCGACCTAAACACCAATTCAGGTTGCCCCTTATAAATAAAGGGAAAAAATTTATAAACAAATCTTTCAGCCTTTTTGCTTTGGTGAAGAAGGAGCAGCAGCGGAGCTGTACTATGTGCCGCCGTCGCTCATAGATGGCGGTAGCTGTCCAGAGGGTTGTGTAGAGATTTATTTACACGAAACTGGGGAAACTAGATCTTAACAGCTCTGCTATAATACACGTTCGTCTTCACCTTAAAGACCAGCGTTTAATGTCTCCTTCTCAAACTTAAACGATCGTCCCTTATAGCATACTCTGCATTCCATGCGAAGGGAATCGACCTTTTTTCAAAAGTCGGCGCCAACGCCTGTCCGCCATTGCTTGCTCATGTATACTTTGTGCATGTATTGGACACGACGCCTGCGTCAGCCTTCGGCGCGAACTCGGCTCGGTTCCTATTGGACACGAGTGCTGCGTCATTTTTCGGCGAGGACTCGGAGCCAATCACGCGCTTCGTGCCCAAGCACTGGCGACTGCCAATGTTGCTCGATGGAATTTTGAAAGGGGTCTTCTGGTGGCCGTGTGTGTGTGTTAGCGCGCCGCAGCTCGCAGCACGTGGCGAAAGCAGTTGCCACAGAACTCGGGGATGCTGGGCTCAGTCCTTACCCTCGGCCGGTTTCGATCTGGACGAGCCCCACACCTGCCACGCCGTCGTGTACCACTAGTGCGAGGTGAACGTTAAGGGCTCCACGCTAGCTGTTGTACAGCACCGGCTAAATTCCTCCTCTGCACACAGGAGACATCAGAAGCAACTGGGGATGACCAGGGGGCTGTTTAGCTCAACGCTGTCTAAACAAACGCACAACGCACAATGCAATGCATTAGAGGACTTTGAAAATAATGGACGCCTGCCAACATTCTCCCTTTCTCTTTCTTCTTTTTATCATTTTCAGAGTTCAACCCGTTCTTCGCCGTGCTGTTTGTTGTAGACGTGTTCATCGCTGTTCTAAACGTGAGTATACCGCCAAACTTCTTTACTCCTAAACAAAACAAAAAAATAGCATTCTTGAACGTATATACCTTGTTTCACAGCAAGTCCAAGCGAAGCCGACTCTGCGATCAAAACAGAGTCAACCGAGCAACACCAAAACTGCATCGTCACCGCACTCATGGCCTTAGTGCGTCCCCTAACACCGGCTAAAACAATAGACCGATCTCACCAGCCAGTTTGACCACGCCACCGCTTCCGCAGTGCATCGCGGGAACTTTGAGTCTTTCTGCACGTGCGACAGCCCAGCTGGAGCTCTGCGCGTGTAGAGCACGAGACGGCACGAGCCCTCGTATGCACGGCCGTCTGCCTCCTGTGAACTAAAGTTATGGCGCGCGTCACGCATGCTCAGAACGCTTAGTAAAATCGGCCTATTACGCGCAGAAAAAAATCAGCAGAACCCATCCTTTGGGAATGATTATCTACGTTAATGCGAATAGCATCAAACGGTGCGGAGTTATGCGACGTTCGTCAGGTGGCCGGCACACTCTCTAGGTACGCCAGCCCACTCTTGAGGCGATTCTAAATTTGTTGACACTTTCACAGCCCTGCGCACGATCTCCGCAGCCCAGCACGTGCGTTTGTGTCACTTAGGAAGGCGAGCAAAGCACGCGCCATGCGCACAAACACTCAAAATGGTACCGACCAGACTTTCTGGCGTCTCAGCTAGTCTCAACCAACGGTACTCTAAACGGTTGTTTATATCTTTACCATAGGACGCGCTTTACAGCGCTGTCACAGCTACCGGTGCGCGCGCGTTCCATGCACGAGGGCTCATTCCGCTCTCGTGGCTAAGCCCAACGAGAACGGAATGAGCCCCTCGTGCATGGAACGCGCGCGATGGTAAAGATATAAGACAAGTTTTCAAGTGCTTTGAATGACTGCCTTCTTAGCTCTGACAATAAAGAAAAAAACTGCCTTCATAGCTCTGTGGTTAGCGCGTCTGCCGGCTGATCAAAGGGTTCAACGGTTCGGAATTCCCGCCGGCGCCGGTCTTTTTTATTTATTTATCGACCCGCGGCGTAAGAGGTTAGATAGCCAGATAGATAGATAGATAGCTAGATAGATAGATAGATACATAGACGAAAAGTGCGTGAAGTATCCAAAGAATGCTATTCGCATTAATATTCGCATTAAAAAAGAAGCAAGAGCGCAGAATTACGGGGCATTCGTCGCGTGTGATTGATTTAGCCGGTGATATGGCAAACGCACTAGGACGACCTATTGGCGACGTGCGCGATCGAAAGCGTCGCTGTGGTCGGCACTTCCACGATTGGCCGAATGCTGACTATGACGTCAGCAAAGGATTTCTCATCGACGGAAATAAGAGGAATGGAAGAACTTCAATTTCGACGGTGTTGGTAGTGTTGGTTTAAGAGCGCAATGATTTCAAGCTTCCACCATGCTCCTTACAAACACCATCGAACTTGTTGTTCGCAAGGTAGTGACGTCACGAAAGGTAACCATAGGAGGGCGCCACTAAAACATCTCGCCGCTAATAGTCCCTGACCTGGGAACGTAGCGCCATTGCCTTCCCACCTGCTAGCCGGACACAGATAAATACCAATATACGAACGACAAAACCTCTCCAGGCTGTCAGTTGCCATGGTGATCGCCATTTTGGACCGTTTCAAAGCTTTGAAGCTTCGAAGGGGTCACCAAAACCAGTCGCACCAAGATCGCTATGGAGCATCATCGTACTGAAGGCGTTCTCCAATATGAGCGTCTTTGGCACTGTGCATGAATAACTCATCACTTATGCTTATTTCCCCAGATCTCTTACAGTTATATTGCTCTTCTTGCGTGTTTCAAGACAGTAAAAGTATTTTTTTCAACGCCCCAAGCACTGGCGTTGCGTGTGATGGCGGTTCGAATATGTACGGCATCGCACGCGGCGTCGGTGCTTGGGGGCATTGAAAAAAATACTTTTACTGTCCTGAAACACGCAAGAAGAGCAACATAACTGTAAGAGATCTGGGGAAATAAGCATAAGTGATAAGTTTATTCCATGCACAGTGCCAAAGACGCTCATATTGGCCGAGGAACGCCTTCAGTACGATGATGCTCCATAGCGATCTTCGGTGCGACTGCAGTCTTGACAACTCCTTTCGGCTTCGAAGCTTTGAAAGTGGTCCGAAAAGGCGATCACCATGGCAACTGACAGCCTATGAGAGGTTTTGGCGTTCGTATGTTGGTATTTGTCTGTGTCCGGCTAGCTAGTGGTGAGAGGGCAATGGCGTTACTTTTCCCAGATCCAGGGACTTTAGGACGGCCAGCGCCGTGAGATGCACTTTTGAGTAGCCTAGATTGGCTACACCGGATGGTTGCGTCAGCCGCGCTCAAACTTAGTGTCAAACGGACTACGAAAAACGGCGCCTTTTTTGTTTTTCGTCAATGTTCGACTCGCGTCGGTGCGCGCAGCGGTGCGCGCCAGAAATTCGTGTGTGTTATTTTTTTTATTACTTTCTTTAATATTCGTAACCGGTTTAGCGAGTGCTCGCAATTAAATTAGTCGGGCTCTGAGTTGCAGACGCCGACATTTGGGAAAATGGGGAATTAGTCAGTCCCGGGCGGCCTAATTGCTTGAGTGAGTGTGGTCCGTACTAGTTAGTGTCGATGAGTGTCGTCGCTATAAGGTTTAATTTGTTTAGACGGGAGAGCAGAGTGGGAGGTGGAATTTGCGAACAGCGCAGAGTGTCTGAATAAAGAAAGGTCAAAGATACACTATAAAAAAAAAAACTATCCGGTACGTTTCCTAAAAAGCAAACGGTCAGCGCTCTGTCAGTGAGCTAGACGCCTGACGCTGCTGAGTGTAGCCCAATACAACCCAACCTCGCTTTAACAGGTCCGGTTTCGACCCATTCCCGAAACGAACCTTTCGTTTGAACTCGTCCTGTTTCAACCCATTCCCAGAAAGCCCTCTTTATTTCAACCCGCACCCAAAACACCGCTTGCGTTAGAACCCATCCCGTTTCAACCTCTTCGAGAAAACTCTCCATCAATAGTAACCCTGGTCTGCGCAACCTCTCTTCTGTCTGAATATAGTTCTGAAATATTTTTGCACGTCGACGTATTCCTAAGATATACAACCCTTTCAGACAAGATTCCACGCAATACATTCCCAGTTCAACCCACTAAAACTTTTTTTTTTTCAAAATGGTCCCAGAAACGTTTAACCGCGAAAAGGACTACTATGCATATTGCACGGCAGTGTTATCGCGAACACAACGTTGGTGCTTTTTCGAATTTTGTTTCGAGATAGTATACGTAGGAACCAAATGTTACCACTTACCTTGGTGGCCCAGATGAGCACCTTCAAAGACACTAATAAGTTTGATGGCAGCGTTTTGATTCTATGAAATAAACAGCAAAAACCGACCATCGCTTGTTCGCGCTAACAGTGTCGCGCTCTGTGCAATAATGGAGTCTTAGAATAACGTATGCAAGCACTTTGGGCAAGCTAAAATTAGCGTCGCCGTAGGTTTTATATCGCGACGCTATATTTAAGGGTACCCAAAGCACTTGGGTGCGTTATTCCAAAACTCCCTAATAGTGAACTAGATATTTTGGGGAGTGATAAATCAAGCAGGTTGACAGGCATGTGAATGCGACTCTGTTTGATTGACGATATCAAGCACTGAATCCTCGCGCACATAGTGAATCATAAACAAGAAAATTCCTTCGCATTATTGGGAGTGTCGAACAAGGAAATGGTGCCATCAGAAAGGCGACACTCAATTCTGATAGTTTGCGGTCCTCGCTGACCCACTTCTGCTCCTTGGCCCCACGGCACCACCATTTAGCAAGTTGTTGCAGAGATATCCTTGTCAAGACATCATCCTCTTTTATCAGCTCTGTGAAGTTCTGAATGTTCGGGTGAGCCGTCCCTACCACCGCGTTTATTTTACGTCGCCAAATGGTCGTTGGTCCGTGGTCCTCGGTTTCCGAGGTGGCTCCACCGTTGAATAGAAAAATTACCATTCATCCAGGTGCCATCGAAATACTGAAGCAAAAACGAAGACATCCTGCGCCGGTGACAGCGATAACTGCTTTGCTCGTTTTCAGCACTGCAGGCACGACAAACACTGCTGCTGATCAAAACTCCAGGGTTGTTTTGGGAGAGAGCGAAGTGAGGTCACCGAGGACAGACGTTGGACGCTTGAACCGATCCAACTGATAACGAACAATGCTCGAATCGGGAAGGATGTTTAGTGATATTGCGAGATCATAAAATATGTCGGGGGATTGAAACGGACGGTACAAACTGGAAGATTGGGAAACGGGAAAATTAGAACGGGTCCAAACGGGAACCACCCGACGTGCCTACGTCATGTACCTCAGTGTCGTATCACAGCCAGGTTTTCTTTTAGGTCCCAACTTAGTGGGGACGATGGGCATGACATCTTACTAACTCATCCACGCGAATACATCGCGGTTTCTCCAGATCCTGTTCTTTAGCTTCGTTGTTCGCGGAATTCCGTTTATTAATTCGCCGCGACTGACCGTCTCCGCACTCGGTGGGAAAGCGAACTCGCCGCCAACTATTCAGCTTAGAGTGTTTATAGTCGGCGACATTTTAAGAAAATGCAGGGCGTGGACTGCGATGTTCACGTTTCTCGCTCATTGCCATTCGTCTGTCGGCATGTCCTGATTGGCCAAACGACGCCATCTCATTAGATCCGATAGCGAATACAACCATGCGTGCGGGCTTCGCTGAGGCCCCTCATTTTCGGAAGCTGCTATTGACTGCAGATGCACCAAATTTAGCAGAGTACATAGTGTAACAAGTTTTTAATGTCTGAAAAAAAGGTGAGTCTATTTATTCATTTTTAGAAATTGCTGCCCTCGAGAATAAGAAAACGCAAACTTTGAAGAAATCATAAAATAAGTGTATGTCGTGATAATACAGACGCATCTCTTGGCATCACTACTTGCCTAGACAAGGACGGCAGGTGTGAAATAAGGGTAAAAAAAAAATTCCCTAAGCAGAAAAAAAAAACACAAAACAGAGATTTGTTTTGAACGATAAGGCGGTGCGTCTGGAGAGCAGGGGAGGTGCCTGTACTGCCTGGCCACTTGCCTTGTCCGAAGGATATGTTACCGAAAATACGATACTTAATGTAACAGGGGGACCGTTTGAAAAACAAGATGGACTCCGAGTCGGAGTGCTCTTCAATTTAATGGACTCACCAACAAATGAGATTTGTCCGGACAAGAGAGAGAAGAGTTGAGACTGGCGAATTTTTACACGAAGATAATCGTAATCGCACGACTACGTAATTATTCGGTAAATAAAAAAGAGACTGTTGTACAGCGTTGGTAGAATCGTATTCAGACGATTAACAGTGAAGTAGAAAATTGTATTCTTCCGTGCTATATATATTTTTAAAAAAATCTTATATCTGTCCCGAAATATAACGAAACAGTAAATAAATAGAGTATACCTTTCTTGCCCGTGACAAGAGTATACCTGTTCCTTATCAGTCAGGACGAAACGAAAAGTAGAACTATCTGTATGGCTTCATCGCTTCGTTTTTTCACTTGCAGGATTCAATTATGCGCGTCTATGAAGAGGCGCGCCTATCCTTATAGACCCAACAATAATGCCAGAGGTTAGAGAAAAACAAGAGGAAATTTTCGTTTCAAACGCCTGGGTCACATCGCGTGCCACATCACATGTCACGCTACCGAAGTCCACAACAACGCGAGTCGACAAAAGCCAATTACTCCAATTACGTGCGGTCAACCTACAATCAACCTAAAAAAAAACACGTCAAAACTTTGATATTTTAAATGCTTTACAAACACCAACAACTCTTCGAAGTATGACTTCATTACTTTATATTCTTCAGCATCCTACTCTATAAGTTCTTCATGTATATAAATATATATATGTATAACAAGGCTATAATTTATTGAAATTGTCGAAACTTTTTTTTTCAAAATAAAAAAGCACGCTTTGTTTTTAACAGGTGGACAGAGGCAGCCATTCTAAAAATAAAACTGCTAACGAAATAGTTTCGCCGTGACCGCATGTTTTTTTTTTTTATTACACTCCACTTCAATTGTCTCCTGGTTGATTCTGAGGTCGTTACCTGGGAATCCATCATTGTTCTATAGCATGCTTTGTTTTATAGTGTGCCATGTCACTACGCCAGAACAACAAGAATGAAAGATTTCCGATGTCAGACCTCAAAGGTTATCACCTCATTGAGGCAACCTAATCATTATCCGGTTTTCTTTTCTTATTTTTTTTTACGCAGTTTATGTTTAACAAAATCGGTCGCGTTTTTTTTTAATGTTTTTAAAATTAACCTCATAATTCGCGAGATTGCATATTGAGTTTAGAACTCTGCCCAATTAGTATCTCACTTCGTTCCAGAGTTTCAGCGACTTTATCGTTTCATTCAACTTGGTCCAGGAGATCTGAATAAAGTGTAGGATAGCATTTAGGAAGAAAAAATCTACCAATGGCTTGCGAGAATTCGGCGCTATTTGTCAATGAAAGCAATCCTCATTACATTTTTCGCGACCAAAAATTCTTCTCATTAGTTCTGATCAAAATGAATATTAAGGTACAAATGATAGCTACGAACGAAGCTAAATAGAGGGCACACGTTTCTGATAATTACTTGCTGTTTTTTTAGGTTCATTACTTCAAATAACAACTTGCATGCATTTTTCATGAAGGAAGCCGAGTATGAGACCTATATAAACAACAGTATATTTATGCGCTATCTCGAATTATTTGCCCCATCACATGACTATTACCGCAATTACCCCTCTGCCTTAGGATCTAAACCTCCCAATGAAAACAGGAGACAGCCGTTCCTTGACCCTACTCACATTCGTAAGGCATTTAAAAATCAGAAGGAACACCACAATTTGGTATAACAAAATCACGATGTAAAGCCGACTTACAAAATTTCTGATTCATTCAAATATGTGTACACAATTTAACCTACGAAAGATGTCTGCTCTGAAGAACACTAGGCTTCAATGATGACGAAAATAATCCCTGGAGGAGGGAACATACTTGTCCAGCTCGCTTGCACCTTTGCATTTAATTGCATTATAATTATAAGCTTCAATGATCTCTGTTTCAATTCCAGGTGTATTGTCTACTCTGCGTCTGTTCACAGTACCAGGAGTACAAGCATGGCAGGGGACGGACTGTCCGCTTTCACGGAGAGGTGAGCATACATTATCTAGATTTGATGCGCTCTTGACGCTCATTAAGATATTTATAGTGAAAAGTTTACAAGGCAACTTATTAGCTGTTCATGGCCTGTAGGTCGGAGGGAGCTACTTAGAAAATATGTCATAAGCCACTGGAATCGATTGCAATGAGTGCGTGTTCCTGGAGTCATGAATCGCAAACCATCAGGTCACACAATGTAAACGTGCATGGCAGCCTCGTTTATTTTAATATTATCAAATTACCCGAAACAAACATGTCCTCCTCCATGCAAAGGTTATCGGCCGCCACTGCGACGCACGTCAGGGTACAAGTGCGATATAATATTTCAGACTATAATTACCTAAAGAGTTAATAATTAACCTCATAATTATTCCTTTTAGCTTGAACATTCCAAGTAAATACCTAAAACTATTCGTCAAAGTAGGCGAAAGCACGTTCAAGCTCATGTTTATTAACGGACAAAACTATTCGTATGATGTATTACGTAAGTAAAAAATAAAAATAAGTCTCGAAATTTTACATGAAAATGCTACACGTATACAGCCCATATTTTGACAAGCAGACTCGATAGGTAATTCAGAATAATGTATATAACAAACAACAAGTATGGAACTTCCATGTATTCATGAAAGATTTGTGCTTAAAAGTGAAAAAAAGGAATTAGCGATATTCGCAATATAATCTGAGTTGCATTCGTTGATTTGTTACGAAAGCGGAGGAAAAGCATCTGTCGACTATGGTTACTGCCAACTTAAAAATGCAGGCATTGCCGTGTCACGACTATCTTATTATCCCGCCAATACCATTTCAATTGAAAAAGAAAAAGGCGTTGTCTCAATTGCTAACAAGTTCTTTTCACTCAAATAAATACCATAAACGTCCACGATATCATTCTTCAGCTCGACAAATACTAGCTCTAGGCGGGCATTAGCTCACAGAACCAATTTTGTTTCTGTTTTTTTATATTTTTATTTATAAAACATTTTTTTTCGCATCCATTGTGCATGGCGTAGCTTATATTACGTTCACCCTTCTTGCTTCACGATTGGTCCGTCGGTGTCTTTATTGGCTAATGCCGCCATCTGATTGGCTACGGAGCGATAATGAAGTACCACGGGTCTCGTCACACCATGCGTTCCTTAAGTTGTCAGTGACTAGAAGCGTCGCATTCATCTGGAGTTTCAAATTTCTGCGAAGCGTCATTTGTATGAGTCAAAAAACGTGGTTTATATTTTCTCGATCGGGCTATGTAGAAGAACAAACAAAACAAAAGTTCATCTCCTACATTACTTGTCTTCTCCAGAGAATTATTTGTAATAATTACGCAGTATTATAAATGACAAACAACATTGTAAAGGTTCCTTTCTCTGATAGCGTAATGGTCACGTTAGGCGTAGATTTACCGATTTTTACCAACAAAATAGTACTACAAAATGTTAGAGTCAAACATGAAACATTGGGACGCGGAACAAAGGCGACAGGAAGTCGTTTTTACAGCACAGCCAAAACGAACGCCATTACTTTAATGGCGACCACTATCGCCATACAACGTTACGATCATAGTCAGCATCGACCACTGCGTAGGGGACGTAATTAGCGGCCCTCCATCCATCATAAGACGGACCTGATTGCATCACGGGCATTTTTATTTTAGGCTGTTTCGCATTCGTGTTGACGTCCGCGTATCCGATCGCTCTTACATCCCTACCTCGGACGCACAAAAAAATATAGAAACCTATGCCTGGGACAAGAGCAAACGAGAAAAAAAGTATGTACGGCGCGGTTTTCGATCAAATTGATTTTTCCGTTGGGTCGTAGTACATGGAAAAGGAAACGCTACGTGATGGAGCACTCCGAACGTCTTCCTGTCCGTCGGCAGCAGCAGCTGCGAGGAATAGGTAGGGAAGCCTTTCAATAAAATGAGCGTCCCCAAAAAGCCTCTCTTTGAGGAGGTACTCCGCGAATATCGATCTTTTCCGGTGAAGAAAGGAAATTTGTTTCTTGATTGTAAGGATGATGTTTTCAAGACTGGTGATTTGGCCCTCGTCGCTCCTGTGCACGCCGAAATGATGAAGTGATTCGTGCGAGCAAGTCACCAGCCTTAATCGTAATGCGATTACTACGATAAAAAACAAAATAAGAGAGCGCAAAAAAAAGTGAAGTAGAAGACACAAGTAAACAGAACAATGTGTTAAAGGCACTGGCGTCTAAGAAACACAAGGTTTTATATTCAAGCTTCGTTATTCGTTCTTTTGTATTCTTATCGGCACATGCAGCAATCTGATTATTTTTTATCGGGCCTGTTAGGAGTGGAAGGACTGACCTGCTCTGGACCATACCAACCGGGTCATCACAATCTTCAACCATGCCACAAGGCGCCGAACTTCTACCTCGACCACAAGAGATTCACGCCATGCTCGCAGCCAATCACCGTCGCTCACATCCACCAACCAGTGGGAGCGCAAGCTATGACAATTCCCAAAGGCGAATTAAAAGGGAAGCGCGGGCCCGCACGAACGTTCGCTGGTCGTTCCAGAAGTGAGGCACCATCGCACCATCGTTTTAAATATATTGTTCATAAATTTTAACCAGGCCCGGGTCACCTGCCCGGAACACCCACCATCCAGAACTTAATAGGACTCACCAAGCCCCACGTTGCTTAAGCCGGCAGCGACTAGTTATTTTCCTTGTGTACTCTCTGCGCTGCTTTTTTATTCTGATCATGGACCACCTTGTTTAACTACACACCTTGTTACAAATTAGTACAACTTTGGTATAAAATGTTGCGCAGTGTGTGAGTTTTTGAAGATCCAATATTTCCTATGTCGATTCTCGATCAAACTCAAATATTTGTTCGTTTTTGTTTGTTTTTTCGCGAAAGTGTGGTTTGCGAGACGCAACGGTTCAGCTATGCAATAATTAAACCCGAGTTCTTAGGAGTTGACATGGTTGTAAGCAATAAAAACAGTAAAATAGCAATTCTGTCTTGCCTTTTTATATTGCGAGCCTAAATAAACTAATCAACCCTACTCAACCTAACCCAACCCAACCCAACGAACCCTGATTAGTTGCACTGCGAAACAAGCTAGAACAATGCGACTCTAAAAAATGAGATGCCCTGAAGCGTCGCCATAATAAACGTGATATGATACCGCCCACTATATTCGGAGCGCAAGTTCGTCTGCTTGTTTTGCCGGGACTGTGGTGACGTCAGAGTGACGCCGAGCACCAATTAGCTCCGATCGAAGGATAGGGGTAGGTCTCAAAGCAAGCTGCCTCGAGGTCTACCCACTAGCCTTTAATCAGAGCCAATCAGAGCTAATCATTCTGACGTCACCACAACCCCTGCAAAAAGAAGCAGGCGAACTTGCCTGCCGCATAAGCTTTTATAACAATCGGGAATGAATGCTACGCAAATGCTCCAAAACAAACATTCATAATTTCCACCAATGTTATAACAAGTTTTAAGGCGTAATCAAGTTGCGTAATGAGTAAGTATTATTCAGGTTTGAGCCAATCAGCATATCAATAAGTGAAGTTAGACCGCCTTCAATCAGGTTGGGTAGGTTTCGCTAAAGACTATTTAGAATCACTCCCTAACGTTAATAACTGAATACACTTAGTTTTTCGTTCTAGCCAATGGCATTTGCCAAAACCAAATTCAAGGAACACGAGCATCGTGCATCAACAACTCGGAGCCAGGACAGGCAGTTGCGTGGCCTGGTGCCTATACTATGCCGCCATAGGCTACGCTTACATGAATGCGATCGTGGCGCATTGAATCGAGCAAAGACCAATCGCACGCCTCCAGTCTTCCTACTTCTTCCTCTTCTACTCCACTACTACCAACCAAAAAAAGTCAAATCTTGATCCGATGGGCAACGGTCGCATCTATGTAAATGCAGCCAACGTTTATCATAGGCACACGCTGGGGTTGGCAAAGCAGAAAACGCTTTCTGAGCTCCAGGCATTGTTCGAGTTCGGCTATACTCATCGCCGCAGTGGTTGGACACGAGCCTCTACCCGAGTGTCACCGAGGCATTGATTGTCACGAGCCGAGTCCAGTGCTTACGCAGTTTTCCTGACCAATCAATCCATGAGCCGCTCTCGACTGATGTCAGGCGGGTGGTTTCGATCCCACAATTACGTCATCGAGCTTTGCGAAGGCAAGAGTGAAAGAAATAGTCCCCTTTTATCCTCGCGATTTCACCGCAACAAAGTAGCTTCTGATGCAGTGGCGGTCTGTGCGAGTATAGCTGGGCCAGACTAGGACCAGTACGCCTCCGCAAAGCCATGAACATTCTAACTCGATGTTGTTTCATGACCACCGTAGGCTGGAAGAAATGAGACATACGTGTGTGAAGGTAATACGGCATATTAAGTCATGTACAAGCGGTTTTACCGTATTCCATGTTTTATTGTGTTAGTTTGACTAAGACTCTCACCAGCTTGATACGTTTCATAGGGTTAGGATCGCTTGTTCACCACACAAAATCAATTTGACTGATTTATGGCAACGAAGATGGACTTCGAACACACTAATTTCATTTCATTTCATTTATTTAGACTGAAGGACATCCTTTCGGATGTCCTTGAGTCGGTTCTACGTTAGCGCGTGCACTTTCGTCTCCATGATTTTGCTGTTTGTATTTATTCTGTGATGACCGCCGTCAGTTCCAGGACCCTATGAAGAGGCCGAGGTCTCAAAAGCACCCGGACGCGGACGGCAACTACTCGCCGACAAAGCCTTCGGTCTTCATCGGCGACGACTTGGTTTCCTCGTCCATCGCTAAGCTGAGCACGAGCACGACACGAAGGTCGTCCGGTAGGTGGAGGAAGAAAAATGAAAGCCGCTTACAACTCCCTGTAAAACCGAATTTGAGCGCAGCTCTTGAGCAGGAGGAGGAAGGGTACTGAGGGGAGGTAACCTCCTCCGTCCTCTTCACCTCGTGATCCTGCCTGCTACTCCTCCTCCCCTCCTTCTCCTTCACCTCCCCCTCCTCTCCTCATCCTCCTACCTCCTCCTCCTCGTCTCACCTCCTCCTCAAGGGGACCACTGATCAGGGGGTCACGTGACCGCGGGGAGAGGGTCACGTGTCCTCTGAGGGGGTTACGTGACCTCGGGGGTCAGTCACGTGACCCGGCGGGGTCACGTCGCCTGGGGGCTCACGTGACCTCGGGAGAGTCACGTGGCCTCGGGGTGGGGGGTCACGTGATCTCATGGTTACGCCGACCGCGACGGCGACGGACGCCGCTGAAGCCGGAAACGGGCGCCTAAGAGCTGCGCTCTAAAACACCTCCCACACGAACGTAAACCCATCAGTTTCATAATAAAGTTCGGAACAAGCACCGCAATGTGTTCTCTGACCACAATGCCTGGAACGTGTCTTCGACCATAGCCACTAACGGGATGAAAACGGCAAGGAAATCCGTCATATGTACCGCCTTCAGCGGAGGGCAGATGTAAGGATGAGAGGAGAGGGGGTGGGGCGACCGCCGCCTCCCTTCTCCTGAAGTCTCCCAAGCTAACGACCTTTATATGAAAAGGAAGAGACATACACCAGTTTTTCTTAAAGAAATGTTTAGTTTTGGGGTGAAGTGGCGGTTATTAGGTCAGCAAAATAGATTTAGGCAATGCTTTGCTGATAACTTCACACCCGTCCGTGGCGTCAAATCCCTTTTCCCTCCTCCCCCTCCCCTTTCCCATGCCCGACCTATAAATCCGCCTCTGCTTCAGCGGCGTGAAGCTTCCACTGCTTTGATAACGCTTCCGCGGGTCGCGAATCGCAAGCTCGCACGCCCAGCCAATGACACGGCGGAGGTCAAGGATCGTTTTTTGGACGCCGGGAATCCGAAAGAGACGCCCCGTTGTTCTGACCTTGTCAGTGACCATAGTCTGCCTTACCGGAAAATTCAGTATAACTCTTTCGCTATCCGGATTATGGAACCGGAAATCTATCTGGATTCTATTTGGACTCTATCTGGATTTTAGGTTTTCAGAAATTATCCTTTGTCTGCAATCTGGATTCGGGATTCCAGAAACAAATTTCCGGTTCCATATTCCGGACAGTGAAAAGTTATACTGAATTTTTCGGTAGGGTTTACCGTCCTAGCTAGCCCATGCGTCGAGAGCGGTACCGAAGTGCCAATAAGTGGCTTCGTAGGAGCCAGCGTGTCGTACTGTCGGATGTCGCGATCCTGGCGGTTGGCTGTATAGCCAGCCGGCACCAGCCAGGCGGCGCCAGCAGAGTGAGAGCCCACGGTTATACCCTGTCTCGTTGTAACTTGGCAAAGGGTGAACGATAAGCGCCACATTACGTGACGACGGCCGCGATATTCGCCACGTATACCAGCGCAACGCACACATATTGGAGCATGACGCAGCGAAAAGCTTGATGCTTCTTCGCAGTATAGCGCACTCCGGTGAAATGTAGTCACGTTCCGATTGGCCCGCCATGGCTGTAGCTTCCGCCAGTACTGGCATGTTATGCGATCACGGCTTCCTGGTCTACCCAGTATTCCTTGCTTCAGACACTAGGCTAAGGGGCGCCACCAGAGTAATAGCTCACGTTTGAACAATGCAGCCGGCACTCACAAGCATACCTAATATTTCTTGCTTTAGTCGCTAGACAACGCCAAATCAAACAGCATTGCAGGTTGCTTATAAATGTCGGTGAAAAAGATGGTTGGACACAAGGCCTGCTATCGCCGCGTCTTCGAATCTCGCGCCTGCTTTCATCTCAGTCGACTGTCTACAGTCACTGACAAAATAAGAACGGCAGGGTGTGCCTTTGGGAGCTTACAGCACGTGTCGTGTCTTCCCACCTGCATTCGCTTTATGCGTGCGCTCAGGGTGCGCAAAGCGCTGTCCAAGGTAGAAAGCTGGCGCTCGGGGCGGGACAACCGAGGCTCCTCCCTGTCGTTCTCACCCTTGTCTGGGACTTTACGGGTGCAAATTGAGGGAGAGGAGGAGATCGACAGAAAAGCTAGCTGCCCTGGTCCTGACTCACCCTCCGAACGCCTTTAAACGCCGAACGCGTTCGGTGTTTACGTTCCAAGGGGTTCGAACAGTGATTAGAGGCAAAGGCAGCTAGCTTTGTGTCTACCCGGTGATCCTTGCAGTCAGAGCTCGCTTGCTGTGGCGTCCCCGCGCCCTCCCGGCTCCTCCTCTCCCTCAGTTGCCGCCCGTATACCTGCAGAGCGGAATTCCGCCGCATCCACCTCCGCTCCTGTGCCACCGCAATGATTGCGGCAGACTACAGCGTGCCACTTTTACGATGCCATCGGGCGGAAATCGAGGGCCTACATGTAGGCACGCGGAAAACACGCCGATCGGAAACACGTTCCACAGCGCATACTGCGAGTGGCCTGGACGCTTCTTGATTGCCTCACTCCTCCGTGTCCAGCGCTCAGTTCGTGCAAGCTGACGCCGATCAAGGAGGAGCAGGCGACGCGAGCGCGACCCAACGGCCTGGGCGACACCCTCCACCCAGAGCCTGGGCGCCACGGAGAGCGGAGAGTCGCTGTCCCACGTGTACCTGGTCCCTCCGAGGCACAGCCCCGTCGAGCTTGACGAAGACCCGGATGAGGACAGCAGCAGGGGAGCCTCTCAGAACTCAGACTCGGGCCCCGTGTCCCAAGTGGTCACCGACGACGGCGAGAAGTGGAACATCTGACGGTTAGTATCTCGACTCTACTCCATCTTCCAAATGTCAGCGGTAAAGCCAAAGTCACAGGCGCGTCAGCCTAGCTCAGCACATTGCTTTTGTTCGTTCGAGTACTCGTACTTTAGAGGTCCTTTCCAGAGCCACGCGCTCGTGCCCATGCGTTTGCTGGCACTGCAGATGTTTGTGAGATGGACTATAGAGTCACTGAGAGCACGAGAAGGGCAGGACGAGTCTCGCTATCGCCCGGCCTCCGGTGCGTGCTCATTGCCTTCCACCGTGCTTTGGCTGCGCGTGTACGCTTGAGGCCCACGAGGCGCCGGGGAAGCATTATGAAAGGTCACGAGCGCGCGCAGGAAGCCGGACAGCCTAAACACCTCCCTGCCGTTCTTATCCCGTCAAAATACTTCGGGCGAATATTTAGAGCCCCTAGGCCACCAGTGATACGTCTTAGAGAGTTTAGTGTGGCGTCTATTCTTGTTTTAAATTATAGAATGTTTTATAATTGAACCCCCGTTTCCAAAACATCTGTCCGTCCAACCAGTCTTTACCCAAGGGCAAGGCTTGTCAGCACCGACAGGTTATTACCATGCACACATAAGTTAAACAATAAACACATTCACCAACTCAAAACTACACTGACATTTACTCACCTCCCACCATCAATTGAACCTAAAACCTCTCGGTCCCTAGCCCAACACTCTGCCTATGCGACAGCTGGCCGGGGCAACACACCGGCAAATGTGTATGCCCTATGTCCGATAGCATAGTCATTAAAAATATTGCGAACGTCAGGGAGTTCCTTGAAGGTTCGAGCCTGCAGCACGCGCTCCCTGCCTTCCACCGTGCTTTGGCCCTTCGCGCGCGCTCGAGGTGCACAAGACGCCGAAGCATTGCTCGAAGGCAGGAAGCTTGCGCTGGTGGCGGGACAACTGAAGCACCTGGCTTCCGGCCTTGCCTTGTCAGTGAGCATAAAATTCCCACATGCTGATAATATTAGTGCATGAAGCTGGCCTACAAATAGTGATGGTGACTAATAAAACAACCAATCCTTCTGACCCCCAAAGTAATTTTGATGACTCGTAAACAAATTTTAACGGTAGCCTCTTCAAACAACAGAAGCATTCCTAAATGGTGCATGCATTTGTTTGTCCTTTTACGCGGTATTTGAGTATTTTCTTAAAACACCCGAGTCTGGGTGGGGCTCTCGAAGCAACAAAGTCTCAGCCTCAGCCGAGTTTGAACGTTTGGCGTCAGAAGACGATAAAAACAAACTTCAGACTCAGCTGAGTCTGAGACGATCGCTTTTGCCGTATTTTCCCTATTTCCTTACTTCAGCTGCTTTTTAGAGTATCCTCCCAGTCACGGGCATTTTAAGACAATGGTCAACTCTCACCAGTCTCGCCTACTCCATCACTGCGTTATGGTATCAATGTTGTCGTTTATTTTAGTGCATGTTTAATATATTTTATTTACA
>JAZHYW010059377.1:0-11465 GCA_037355805.1 Ixodes ricinus | reverse complement strand
TACTTCGTTCAGTTACCATTATTGCTCGAACTTTCCACGCCGGATGTTCCAAAAAACCCGCGTGTACAAAAGGTGCTCCAGTGTCAGTCCGCAGTCAGTCTCACCCCAGCGGTCGATCCTGCTGTTTCACCGACATCAACGCCTGCGACGCTGGCTTTCTCTATTTTATTTTTGGGAACAAGTTCGCCCCATTAATCGTTTAGTTTCTTCAGTTATTCGCCGCCTCATCATTTATCATTCGTGAGCAAACAGCCCTACGATAATTTTTTCCGTTTTGTGGCTCAAATGTGTTAGGGATTACAGAAAAAAGATTGCTGACTAGATCGATCTAACTAAGCGTTTCATGCATGCGTGACGCCGCCATAACTGGTAGTTCGCAGGAGACAGGCGCCATTGCACAAGATGGCTCGTGCCGTCTCGTGCTGGGCTCGCGCAGAGCTCCAGCGGGGTTGCAGCGCCAGCAGAAAGACTACAGTTTTCACTATTTCTGCCGGCAGTTATGGCCTAAAGAACTTGATTGCTGAGGTCCATTTATTAAATTGTACTTTGTATTTACAGTAATTCTTTCTTCCGCGTCGTTATTAGTGATCGGACGAATTGATCAGTCAATCTGCCATGTTGAAAAATACACCAAGTCATAAATCATTCACTATGTGGAGTTACAGTGATTTAAAGAGACACAAACACGTATCCCTTAAAAAACATTTTATTGTTTTTGCCAGGCAATTGAATATGGTGTCAAGAGACTCACACAATCAATATTTTGCTACAGGATCAAATATATTTTCAATAAAGCCAAAAAAACTGAACTGCTCGATACCGGAACCGAAACATGACCGCGGAAGCTCATGGGCAAGACACGTGGACGATGAACGTGGACGTGGACGAGGAGGAGGGAGAAATGTTGAGGAGGAGAGAAATGCCGGAAGTCACGTGGCTATACCCGGCCCCGTTTTATTTTTTCTCTGCTTCGGCGAGTGGAAGCAGACGACAACGACGACGAAGTTGCGTGCACCTTTATCGTGCGATTGTTTCGCACATTTTCCCTTCCGCTCGACGTTCTGCGCTCGAAAATTGATTGGCCGGAACTACGAACAACCGTTCCCAAGTTCCGGGCCCACTTCCGTCGCAACGTTGATCCGTCGTGCACCGCCATCGCGACGTCCAGCTCGCGGTACGTCGCTCTATTGCAGAATAACGTCTAAAGTGGGTTGTGGGTATGCTTATACAGCCAGAAGTTAGTCTGCCTCAGAGGGCGTCTGGTGTCTCAGCTGTAGATGATCAATTTAGCCAGTGCGGTACAACCACTATCATGGGGTCTTTAACGTGCACCATGCAGTAATGATACATGACCGCACGCCGGCACGATGCTCATCCAGATCGAAACGGGCAGGTATAGAGATAAATGACATGCACAGTGTGCTCAACTGTTAAACATAACGCGGGAGCGGTGGCCGAAACTGATATCAGAGGCTGTCTAGCTATTAAATCAATGATGCGGCCGAGAATAAGACGGCTCTTCTTGCGATTGTCGCCACTTCCCGATGCATATATCGCATGGCCTCCTCGTTTCTTTCTTTATCACCCAGGCTTTAAATTTTACTTGTTTGTTTTGTTGTTTTTATTTAGTCTCACTACGACATCTCAGTGACCTTGCAGTTTCTCTGATAAAGGCCACCCTTCTTTAAACAGCAAAAAACAAAATCCAAGAGCTCCTCTTTTTTTCTTTTTTCGCCGAGTCACGCATCAGGGATTTTTCGGAGCTGGAGTTACGCCAGAAAACAACAGCGGCAATAAAACTGCCAGAGTGAGCCGGCAGGTGACGCATGCAGTCTCTCTGGCCACTGCCCCGCGTTATGTTTAACAGTTGAGCACACTGTACAGTGTTTCGAGAAAGGAGAACCGTGCTTTTCTGCCAGGGTAGATAAACTATGCATCGCAGAAAGCTCAGACTCCCTGTGTATGTGACGCTGGGAATTAAGATAGAACGCTGAAAGTTTGAGAACGTGACAGTTATCTTGATCAAAGAAATAATCGAGAAAAACTAAATTTTTATATGAGCCAACCTCCACCTAAGTTTGGTATCGTTAAAACAAGAAATGAAACAGTAGTCACTGAAAGAGTATGCAATAGCATCTGTCTGCAGGGAAAAAAGAGTTATCAGCAAGAAAGACGATGTTGTTTCTTTTCCTGACAATTATTTCAATGCGAAAGCTTTAACTTGGCACATGGCGTAAAGCAGGGCAAACGGCGCACAATAGCTAACGGCGTCATCGTCGCTAAGAAGCCTCAGCCGACCCGCTGTCGGCGCAACGCTAATAGTAAACAAAAACAGGTAAAAATACACGAATTGACTTCGAACCTGTCATGGAGGTTCTTGTAAACAAAGCAAATTACTGGCTTTAGAAGAAAATTTCGTAAAGTTCTGTCTGGGTGGGGAATTGAACACGGGATTCGGGGTGCAATGCGAGCACGCTTTCCCAACGCCACGCACCCTATTTTTTATCTTTTTAATAAATGTGTTCGTTTTTTTGCAAGCTGTATAATTACTTCTTTTTCCGGCTTTCCAAAATACCCTTCGTGCATGACATGAAATACACTGCACAATCTTCGGTCTCGACATTGCAAATCATTAAACATGATAACGACTGCAGCGGCTTTCTCGCAGTTCGGATCAAGTCCCTCCGCGAGCTATATAACTACGGCCTATGTAAAACCCGGGCACCGTTTACGGTAGCCTAGTGACATATACTTTGCTCCGGTATCTTCAGAGCTCTGAACTGAGACCAACATTCCAGCCCTTGCTGCTCCGCCGCTTCCCACAGTGAGCTCAGTTACATGAATCCGTCACAGAAGTGTTGCCACGCGGGCTTGACTCCTTCCAGGACCTCTAAGTGGTCAGTCCTAGATCGCCAAATCGCATGGAGACCAAATAGAACCAAAGTTCCCAAGCCCTGTCAGCGAACTGTAAAACCTTTACTGTCTTTAATTTTATGTAGAGATCTATCTGCAGCACTGCTCACAATATAGCCCAAATAGGTTTAGTTTTTCTACAATATAAAAAATTAAAGACGTTTACAACTCCCTGTAATGCCGAATTAGAGCGCAGCTCTTGAGGAGGAGAAGGGGAGGGTACGGAGAAGCAGGGCATGCCCCTCCCCTTCCTCCGTACCCTCTCCTCCTGGTCCCCTCGTCGCCCTCCCCCTACTCCTCTTCTCCTCCTTCTACCCCTCCACCATCGCCCTCCTCCTCCTCCTCCCCTTTCCTGCCTTTCCCTCGTGACATCACTCATGACCCTCGTGACATCAATCGTGAAGGCCTCGTGAAGTGAACGTCATGCCCTTCACGAGTGACCGTGACGTCACGTGGGACGTAATATCTGAAACGTCCCATAATGCAACACGCGGGTCACGAGTGAGACCCGCGCGTTGCATCTATGCGACGTTTCCCAGAATGCAACGTGCGTTTACGCCGACGGTGTCGGCGAAGGCGACGCCGCTCAAGCCGGAAACCGGCGCTGAAGAGCTACGCTCTAATACACATGCTGTAGCGTCTCGGGCGTGGGGCATAGCACACAGTTTGTTGACCATAGGTAGTAAAACCATTTTTTTACAAGCCACGTTTCCGACGGCCACGGCAGCTCCATGGTTCAGTCTAACAAAAAGTGTGCGCGAGTACGTGCGTCATGCTTTCGCTTTTCCACACGTAAGCAGTCTGAAGTGTCTCTGTTTTCCATTGAAATCGATACTACAAGAGCCAGCAGTGTGAGTTTTGTTTCGACGATGTTATTTAGCTGGACGTCGGCTCATAGAGAACGTTCGTTTTCTCACTGTATCTTTTGAATTAGGTAACGTCATGCTCTCAAGCTTTCGCGTTCTATCCCAACGGCTCGCGCTCATTCTCACGAAGTTAGAGCTTTCTGCGGTGCTTGGATTTATTTACCCGACCAAGAACACGGTTCTCGTTACTCAGCAAATTCCTGCTTTTTATGATCTGTAGCATCATTTTTTCTTCGATCAACTTTTTCGCAGTTTTTGGGTGGCCACGAAATGGAGGCCATGCTCCTTTCTATTTTTAATCCTGATTGTGTGCCTTAGATAACCCTCGACTTTGAATATATTTGTTGCCCATAGTTTATTTGCCACGTGGCCACAAAAAAGAAAGTGGGCGCCACTGAAACCAGCCAATTCACAATCCATGTGTTTTAGGGCGAAAGGAAAACGTATTTTGAGCCACAAATTGTGTTATGGGTCGTTGGGCTCTCATAGTTTTCAAATAAAACAATCGGTGGGTATAGGTACCCTGGGATTGTACGTGGAATGTATGTAGCTCTCATTTCATTTTATTTCGTTCTTGCATTTAAATCGGATTGTATTACGCTGTAGAGATGAGAAGGAAAGACAGAATAGATTAAGGTTCACTAAGAGGAAGAAGCATTAAATCCAAGGTTGGTAGCCCAGCACTACCTCTTTCTCTTCCTTCTGTCTCTGCTATTTTTGCGTTTTTTTTCTCCAAGTTTAATATGGCCATATCCTACTGAAGCACCAACTAGCTCAACTCAAGTCCGTCACCCTGTCAGTGCCTTTTTATATCAATATAATGGGATCTAAATCAAACAAATCTAATTTACCTAAATATTTGCACCTTGCATGAAATGCTCTTTGAGGAAGCCCTAACCCCAAAGATTTGTCCGTCCATCGAAACTTTTACCCCTAAATTTAACTGAAAATTTATGTCGATTCTCCTAGGCATCAATTCAATTTTCCTGTTATAATTTCGAAGAAACATTGATGATACGTAGCCTGACGTCACGACTCCAACACAAAAATTCGGTTTCACCGCTAAGTTTAGCGAGAGAATTGAAGTCATTTGACCTATAAACCAACTTAGTTTCCTGCTAACTTTGGCGGGAAAATTGACTTCACGTGAGCTTTGTACCACGTTAGTTTCCGTGCTAGATTTCGCAGAAAAAATATAAATGTTTAATGAAGCCATGCGGAAATTTTGCCTTAGCTCGGGTGCGTTGTTGGTTTATGTTTTATTACTTCTGAAGCCGCGCGTCTGCAAGAGTCTGATCGTAGCCAGGGCTTGATCGTGGAATTTGACTTAAGGAGAAAAGAGGGAGGGCCCTGTAAAAAAAGTAGTTGTTTTCAATATTAAATAAAAAAGTCGTTCTGCAGAGGTTTGAAGAAGCTGAAGCGAATTCAGATTTCAAGAAATCTGAGTTAAGAACGGACTTCTATAGCTTTCTGTTCCCTGAATTCAGTTATCGCACTTATCCTCGGCAGAAGTAAACGTAAACCGCCTTTACACTAAAAAAAAAAAATGTGTTGTGATTGCAGCTGGGCATGCGGGTATCCTCTCTTCCGCCAGTTATCTGCGCAGAGCGTAGTGATCTCATTGACGACATCCCCGCGCCATGTTAGTGGTGAGCAAAGGTCATCTGACCCCGCTGATGACGTCTCTTCTGCTATTTTTCTCTCCCCTCACGCGCTTTCCTGCTTCCGGCGCGCCACAACGGGCGGGTCCACGTCGAAATTTCAATTGGCTTTTACGAAAGTGCTACTGATAACGTGGAATTAAAACTTCGGACATGATTTTTAAGGCGTCTACACTGCAACTTTTACTGTTCGAATTCAATGACGTCTTCAGCTTCCCTTTATAGGAAAGTGAAGCAGTTCTGTAGTTGAAGTAAAACACCTAGGTCGCCTTCATTTGGCTTCAGGATCACGAATATCAAGATTACTTTTCAATTTGGTGCACGGAGGCTGCAGAAACAAATTTTTAAAGTACCGCTGAAGCCCCTCCTTCCCGGGACATAACGTCATACTAGGAGTTTTCGGAATCCCTGCTTCCGAGCATTTTCAGCGCCTGTCAAAACTGTGTACGCGAGCTCGTGCTATATTCAAAAAGGTCAGAAATAGACGTCACGGACTGG
This sequence comes from Ixodes ricinus, assembly GCA_037355805.1. NCBI lineage: Eukaryota > Metazoa > Arthropoda > Arachnida > Ixodida > Ixodidae > Ixodes > Ixodes ricinus. Next base: position 5,527 of record JAZHYW010059377.1, on the reverse strand, counting down.
TCTCAGTGCGGGAGAATATACCTGGCAAGCTTGCAATCGCACGCGCTGCCCACACGAGCGACACCCGCTTAGCAGCCCAAAGATTCTAGTATGGCGTCAAGACTGGTCGAAGGTTTTTCGTGTTTTCTCGAGTTCACTTACCTCTTCGGGGAAAACGAACGTGATATTCAGATTCACGAGATAAAAATACGCCAGAGTTCACATCTAACTCATTTTTTCCAAGAAGTGTTTCAGCTTCCCATTAAGGTGGCGGATGTTTCGCCCTTCCCCTCTCTTTTAATCTGCCCCTGCAGCCGTTATTGGCGTTGTTTCGCAGCAGATTTCCGGATGTGAATCATGTAGAGTCCTTGTGGTACGGAGCAACACAGTGTCACATGACTCCATCATGTCACACGACGTCACGTGGATCCGTGTCGTTTGTCGGAAAATTTCTTTCTTGCAAAATTTAGTGGAGAAGATTTACCGGAATTTCAGCGGGGAAGCATGCGAAGCATTTCCTGACTAGAGCGTAGAAAACCTTTCCAGTAAATGTAGCGAAAAAAGACGTGCTCTAACTTTAGCGGCTGTGTGCAGCAGAGTCTGTGCAGCCAACTATGCAGCACCTCAGTTGGGTCGCTGCAGTTCATGTGAGGCACACGGCACGGAACCGAGAAACTTGATGTCTCTGCCAGACGCGTTTTTAAAAATGACCAACGAAATTCCCTTCCTCGTTACTCACGCAAAAAGGAACTAAGTACGCTACTCGTTACTGCGTTCCGAAAGGAACGCCTTGCCTCAGCTTGAAGCTAACGCGCTTTTTTCTCGTTACTCTGAATCTGTCATTTTTGTGAAACAGAATCAACTTCATGTCGTTAATCATTTATTGCTTTTTGAGGCGCTCATTCAAAGATAACTGTGGCTCTATCGACATATCATGGTGCACATATTTTCATGGTCTATCTAGCGTTTTCTCGTTACATTTACAGGCGCCATCTAGGATGAGATTTAGGTCGGGCGCTGTGTTGTAGACGTCCCCGCCAATCAGACATGGAAGTCATCTGTTACAAGTAACCGGATTACTTATAATCCGTTATATTTTTTCTGCAATTTAGTAATCAATCTAATACTTTTTCGAAAATTTAATTTTTTAAAGTAATTCCCTTACTTTCGGAGTAACGAATTACTTATAATAACTCGTTAAATTTATACCATCCGGCGAAAAAAAAAGGTATGCTGGAAGAAGGCGACGCAATGCACCTCTTCAAGAAAGGTTCTGCGCATGCGCGCACTTCCGCTGTCGCAATTTCGCAAGCACCGGGATGGCGCCCTGCGAAAATCACGACAGCAACATTGTCGTCATCTGTCTTCGCTGCGATGTGTTTTGACGGGTGGAGGCATGTTGGGCTGCTCTTCATTCGTAGTTCACAGACAACTCCCCAGACGGCTCTCGTTACTTGAAATGGTCCGTTATATCCGCGCTTTTAACACGGTCACACTACATGCGGGTTCGCGGCGAAGGTCGTGCTTGCCAAGGAGAGAAAATAAATTCTCAAAAAACGCGACACCGCAGTGTTCCTAGCAATGGAGTGTGTGTGTGTGTGGGGGGGGGGGGGGGGGGGGCACTAACCTTAGTGCACCCTCCCGTGGCTTTGGAGAAGGAAGAAACAGAAGCCGTGTTTTGACACAAAGACGCAATTCGGTGTTTTATTCCTCAGCGCCCGCGAACGCTTCAGGACAACTCAACGAGCTGGTCCTGATTTTCGCTGCATGTTTCAAAAGCAGAAAGGACGTATTCCAGGGTAGCTAAAATCGTGGAGCAAAACATTCTTCGCTTTTTGACGTAGCGGGGGGAGTGACCAAAAGAACGCCGCAAAGTTTCCTCCTCCCTGCGCGCGCTCAACTTCGCAACTTTTGACGAAAAATCCCCCGCGATCCCTAGGCGGTGCACGAGAGCACGAGACAGCGCGGGGAGGCGAGCGTTCACGCCGCTCGCTGTACGTTGTCTTTGAGCTCTCTAGCACCGACAATCCCGTCATGCCTCGCCCAGGCGAGGAGCGAGAGCAGACGACGGGAGTTCGTCTGCTACGAGGCGGCATTCGCACAGCGGAGCTGAAAGAAAAAGATGGCATTCTGCTTGAAATCGCGTCTCGCGGGCCACAAACTCAAACGCGAGCTTGAATTGTAAGCGTCTGATATTCCTCGAAGGGAGGAATCGACGACCCATGTTTTATTTGCAAAATGTGGGTCGCTTTGTTGCCGTACAGACGCTGAAACCTACCAGTGTGTAATGAAAGGCCCAGGACAAACACAGAGGCCGCGAGATCTCGCATCATCTGTGTGCTGGTGAAAAGTGGAACATTTTTCGACAAAGCTCCCACAGCAGAAACCTGTGACGCATTCACTCAGCGTCCGGGAAGGCTAAACATAGAGACGTTGCCCCAGGCTCAAGCACAGTCATATTTGAACGGCAGCCATCTTGCCCCGTCGTATTTTGTCTGAGAAAGCTCTCGTTCTCAATGCCCTCACCAGGGAAATAAAAAAAGTCTTACGAAACGTATTGCTAGATGTTCCAAAGAACTAGATTTAAGCAGTATCCTTTCAGTGGTTCACTTATAATACTATGCTTAAAACGAAGCAAGCTTTTGCGCGTACAGTGCCATAAATTTTCTCAAATGTATGCTGTTTTGTAGTCAGCTGGCTTCGGAAACTTACGCCGTCTGTAGATATCTCTGACAGCCGAGTTCCTTAATTGGAAATCATCGCAAATATAAGTGACACGTTGCAGCAACCAACGTTTATAGATAAACGATGGCAGCGACTGCGCTCCCGCATTCCCACCCATCACATCGAACAAAAAGGCGCTAGTTTCGGTTTGAGGTCGGTACTTTTCTACAACATCTATGGCGACAGCATCAGTCTGCACTAGGTGCATTTGGCAAGTTCGTCCGGGGCCTGTTCTCTGTGCAGCACTCCGCGGGTGCAATGCATTAGAACTCTCACAGTGCAAGTCTGGATCGCGGATCGGGAGCCCGTCACTGGCCTCACCGGCGGCCATTGCTTGACAACAGGCAATACGCCGCATCCTGTCTAGTTCTCCCTTAGTTTTCGTCCTTGTTTTTTTGGCGTATTACACCATGAGGCAATACACGAAAGTCTAAGGGAGAAACACGCAAAAATGGGAAGCTTGTACGCGGTGCTCGAGGGCGAGTATTTTATGACGTGCTGCGATGATTATATCGGGTGCTTGGAGATCAACTAGACATTCGTCAAACGTTCGAACATTGATTATAAAAAAGAAAAAATGGGCCGGAGCACCATCGACTTTACTGGCGTCGCTTGCTTCGGTTGCTAAATAAACGGCACGTTCAGCGACTGAACGGCACGCTCCGAGTTTCAGTTTGTCACGAAAGCCCTCACAGCAGTTCAAAGAAAAAGCTTTCACCATGAAGTTCTATGTACAAGCGGTTAAAAAGATGCGAATGTCCCCAGTAAAAGCCTTCCAACTTATCGTTTGCTGAGCTCTGATGACTCCGAGATCACGGATGACACCACAATAACTCTCGGTAGCCCTTGTCTCATTAAACACATCACAGTTAACGCCCAACAAAGTCGCCCTCAACCCTCAACCACACAACGTTTATTTAAACAAGATTGGTATTCTAACGCGTTTAATATTCTTGCCCACAATATTAACTGTTATTTGCGGAAGCACGATAGAAGTTTCATGATCGAGAACAACCTACTAACATAATAAAATTGAGTTTTCCCGTTTCTCCTATAGCATGCATTAGATCGTGTCAAGCGATGACTGTCGGTGGTGCCGCTCGACCCCAGCAATACAGGCCTCTATCCGCGATCCAGCCTAATAAGAGATCAGTGGTGCCAGTGCTATTAGACATAAATCGTGTATTTGCATCGGTACACCCATACCTGCCGAATGTCGGGACGAGGCGCAAAACCGTACATCCGGCCAATATTGAAGCCTGTTTTCGGCCGAAGTTGCCTCGACACTCGCCAAAGAGGCAACGTGTTGTTTCGGCGACTCGTTTGTGTAATTTAATTTTTCAGTCATTTTATTGGGTCCCGGGCCGCTGTGTACACCCCAAAAAAGGAATGTACTGTGGTAATTACACCTTGACGAGAAGGAGGCACGTAGCCAGGATTTTGTTTTAGGGGGGGGGGGGGGCGCCCATGACAAAGTGCTTTATGAGGGGGAGGGGGAGAGGCGGCCCCAGCAAAATGGAAGATTTCGGGGGGGGGGCCTTATGCCCCCCCCCCTGTCTACGTGTCTGACAAGAAGGGGTATTGTAGTTTTACATGTTTATAAAAAGATGTAGTGCATTATCACACGTTTTAAGAAACGTGTTTAAAAAATCGCACATTTTTAAAGGTGTGAGGTTTACATTTTTTATAAGGTCTATTGCTACACTTATTAGGGGGTTAGTTATTGGACACCCCACTTACATGTATAAAGGTGTGAAAATGTTTAATTTGCATATACCTCTAACGGAAGAAAATCTCTTTCATGTGATTACATCGCGTGCCGATGAAACGATCTGTCGATGACACGTCGTTCGATGAACTGATTTGACCGCCAATGAGTGACGACTGCCAGCAAAATTTCGGGGAAATAATTCTGCCGGCTGCCGGGAGACTCGAACCTACCCAAGAATTATCCCGGTTCTTGTTTGTTTTCCAACATTCTGAATTGTATACCAGTTTATTAGTACCTCTTCGGATATTGCAGAAAAAAAACAAAAAACGATGGCAGCCGCAAAAACTCCGACAGCCCGGCTCACAGTCATGTGGGAGACTGACAGGTGCTCGTCAGTCGCCGCCATGCCTTGAAAGCTACCGGTTTCGAAGAACCGGAGCGCGCAAAGAACTTGTGGTTCCACGGTCATGGTAGACGCGATTGTCCGCCGCCTCGAAGTCCGGGCGCCGAACGAAGCTCGTCGCAGAGTCAACGCAAAACGGCTTTCGATAGCCGGTACTGTCGCCGAAAGTCGTCGTCGGGGAGTTGAAAGGCGTCCCCGGTGGTCTCAGTAGCGACGCCGACGGTGGCGGAAGATAAGCTCGGCCGCAGCGTACGGCACCGCCATGTTGACAAAGTTGAACTTCGCCTCGATCCGAAGCGAAGATCTCGAGCTCAAACCACGGCTCTCGCAAAGTTCGGACACGTCACTTTGACGTCAGCGACAACTTCGACAAACGAGGTTTCTTTTTTACACAAACTTCGGAGGGATTTTGAGCGTCAGCAGGTCGCCTAGGGACAATCTGCAAAGCATCAATTTTAGCTTGGCGTAGGGATGTAGGGACAAATGGGCGCTACGTCATCGGCAAAGCCGTTCAATCAGCGGGCTCCTCGCGCCCCTCACGCGCCGCACGCGCGCCTCGATGAACTTTGCTACATTCTGCCTCTCTCAAAGAAATGAGCGTTCGAATGATTGACACCTCGCTCGGCGCGACGTCAGCGTCGCGAGAGTCCAATTAGCGCGTTCCGCAAACTTCGGGCACAAAGTTGTGCTTGACGAGTTTAGCGACCCTG
>JAZHYW010059376.1:0-49464 GCA_037355805.1 Ixodes ricinus | reverse complement strand
CTGCCCATACGAGCGACACGTGCTTGGCGGCCGAGAGATTCCTTTATGACGTAACGACTGGTCTAGAGGCCTTACGTGTTCTCTCGCGTTTAGTTACATCTTCGGGGAAAACGAACTTGACATTGTTATTCACGGGATAAACTGATGTTTTATTGGGACTTCACTCATGAAATGAATTGTGGGGCTGCGAGAAGTGATCTTAGATTGGGACTTCACTTGTCCCAACTCGTTTAGTGGGTCAACTAGAAAGAGGGTGGAAAGTCAAAGGCAAGCTTTTCGGTACGAAATTGTGAAGATATAGCGGACGTTTTCGTACCTTGTTCCCTTCGAAAACTCTCTGCCTTTTCACTATGATTCATCCGCGGTACTCAAAACACGTCAGCCGACCCTGGTTCACGCATTAGACAAGAGAACTGCGTCACTCGGACGTGTGCACTGGTAAACAATCAATCCGTCGACGAATATTTCGATTCGCGTTCGTGTCTAATGAGTGTCGTTACGAAACTTATCGTCACTTGCAGAATGACAAGTTCTACGGTGTGCCCAAAAGCATGGTGGAAGCTTGGAGCCATCGCACCGGTGCCCAAGCATGTCACGACGACGCGGGATTTCTCGATTTGATTTTGAGTTGAGGCCTAAACCTAAGGAGGAAGAGGTTGAAAAATCGCTTCAATGGACTCTTTAAAGCTTGAAATGATTTTTAACGGATCACCCAATACCAAATTATTGTCCGTACGTCGGAGCGTTCGTGCATTTCCTGCTAAATTTAGCGGGGAACCTAAATTGCTGCTTAGGTTACATGACGTCAAATGATGTCACGTGACCCGACGTCACGTGACCTATTCACCAATTCTCTTTTTTCGCTAAATTTAGCGGGCAAATTGACGCAAGCTGACCTGACGTCATGTGACCACTACGCCAATCCACTTTCTCCGCTAAATATAGCGGGGAATTTAATGTCGGGTGACCCGAGCCTCACGACATGCACCAAATTAGATTCCCGCTAAATATAGCGAGAAAAATGAAATCACGCGACCTGATGTCGCGTAACCTATACAACAGTTCAGGTTACCCGTTAAATTTGGCGGTGAAATTGTTGTCGCGTGGCCTAAAATCCTTCAGTTTTCCCGCTAGATGTAGCGAACTAAATGAAGCCACGTGACCCGACGACATCAATAGAATTTACCCATTAAGTCTAGCGGGAATGTTGACGTCACGGGATCTACACACCAATTTAGTTTCCACGCTAAATTTAGCGGGAAAACGAATCAGAAAAACGGTGACAACGAAGACAAGCCGGAACAGAGCGCTCAGTGCTGTGTTGTCTTCCTTGTGCCCGTATTTCTGAGGCGCTTTCATCGTAATGAACACTGAACCAACTAGCCATATTAGCTATTTTGTTAGCAGGAAAATTGACGCCACCTGACCCATAGATTTTCTGCTTAGTGTACCGGGGAGATTGATAAAAATCAAAGGTGCTTCTTCACTCTCCGGAACAATGGTTTAATGTCTTCTAAATAATTCTAAGCGATCGCGCCTTAAATACTGCATTTTTCGCAATTTGAAATTGTACTAACCAACCACTCCTCTCTGTAATTCCCCTCGGGGCCCTGAGGGTAATTGTAAATATAAAAATTAATAAATAAATCATCGCACTTTAGAGATAGAGGTCGCTGCAAATATTTAACGCACTTTTTGCCCGCCACGGTCAAGGTATGGCAGTTTCATTTAATGTAACCTCCTCGGTAGTTTTGTTGCTTCGAAATATCAGCGACAATAACAGCATCGAACATCGCACGCTTTATTGTAATAGTCGCGGTGTTCGATGCCGTTATTGTCGAAAAATTCACAACAAACTGTTGAATATTTTAGTCTCTGTTAATAACTCGTACGCAGCTTTATCATATCGCCAATTTCGAGGTTTGGTTTCGTCTCGTTATGTATTATAAGTGGAGACAAAGTTCACGTCGCCTCGAGCGTCGTTTTCAGTAAGCTCCTGTGTTTTTAATCGATCAACTCCTCGCGGCTTGTTTTCTTTTTCTCTTCGCTTACTTATATCGTAGTCTTTTTTACTTGCGACATCGTGCTTCGTATGGAATCCCAATTAGTATGTCGACACCTGCGCCCCCGACCAGCCGGCCTGGATAAAACTTTGAACGAATGCAACTCACGTAGTCGCCCTCGTCACTTCTACGCAAACAAAACAACAAAACAAAATAAACGCCGCACATTTTGTGTGTACATAAATGCCAATATTAATAAAAAAATATCAAAAAGACAAAAAATGAGGCACAGAATGTTGTGTCGCAGATGGTCAAATTTGGCGAACTTTGAGCGGCTCTGAAACTTGTCAGACTATGCTGCCATCTGTAAAAATAAATCTCTTCGTACGTAGACACAGGTTAGATGCACGCGCACGCACGCACACGTGTAGCACATGCACGCATTCAAACACACCAATCGTACACACATACGCACACATTCGACGCACGGGCAGGCACGCACACGGACGCGTACATGCACGCACACGCGTAAACGTAACACACAAGTACACGCACAGACGTACATACGCGCGCACTCATTCACGCAGACACACGCACACGTACATGCGCGCACGCACACACAGCACACACACGCAGGCACACTAGCCGCGACACCGTATCACTTCTATTTTCTAACATATCGATAACGATTAAGCGATTGCTTCCTGAAAACTCTTGAGTATAGTCATGTACACTGTGTTCCCGAGCGCTATTCACACATAAACAATTGAATAAACGAGCCAATAAACAGAGTGCAATGAAACTTTTCACAAAGGTCTATTATTGTGGTTCAGTTATCATACTTTAATTTCTTGAATCTGCAATTCAGGAAAAAGACATAATTCAAAGAAAGACTTGTTATTCTAGGCACTGGTGTCACTAGAGTCAGCGGCACCTGGGGCATTAACGCACCGCGACACCGCCCCCCCCCTCTCTTCTCTAGTGACACCGCTGATTTCAGGTTGAAAAACGAAAACTAACTATCTCGCTAAAGATCGGAGGTGGTGTCACACCATCTGCGAGCAGAAGTTCTTGTTACTTGTGACGCCATCTTCGAGTCAACCGGACGGGCCGTTTTCGCTTTTCTTCCCGTGCAGAGAAGTAACAGGAATTTCTATGGCTCGTAGCTTTTTTACGGAAACCTGCACTCATGAAATCTGAGTAGGAAAACTGTAACACCTAAGGACACTGTAGTGAAATGTTTTATAGCACTTCGCTCATTGGTTCACTCATATAAAATTGTTTACGCCTGAATGGCGCTGGGAAGCAGCCTGTAGATTAGATTGTACAAAAGAAATGCGGGACCACTACTATTAACACACTTATTAACGCGATTGGAAACGCGTTGGTACCATGCTCCTGTAGTTGTTAACAAACTCTTTACGTCCACGTAGCCGTGAATCCAAGACCAACGTCATAGAGGATTGCAACTAAAATTATGACATAAAGTTACTGTAGCTTTTTGTGGTGGGAAACTACATTGGCTTGGGAAGACCTGTTTTGCACGATGATGGGGAAGCATATCGACTGTGTAATACTACTTTTCTAAAAACAATATGCGACGACACCACCTACCGCGACTGCTACTGCTCGTAATAACAATCTTAATACATTTAGCTCTCCATGTTAGCATAGTCTCATTGGCTTTAATTCTGTTCCTTCGGCTCTGCGCGTAGTCATAGATGCCGTAGTTTTCTGGGCTATAGTCCTCAGGGGCAAATTTTGGGTAAAACATAAACGTTCTTGCTGAGATGGTCCATACCCGGTTGCATAGCCCGTACTCCGTGCATAGTCCGCTCCTTGGTGCTAAGTCGACAGGAAAATCTTCTCATTCACGGCACACTTTGACAAATGTTTTCTTTTTTAGCTCACAAATAAGCTTGCATTATACATAAATCACCATTAGCATACACTTCCATTCACAAAATCCGTCGCTTCTCGTCATAATAAACGATCTTAAAAATAAAAAAAATAAAAATTCCTGTACGCTCGGCACGCATATATAGCCACCACTGCCTATAATGTGAACTTTTAAACATGTATAGACCGCTGAATATAGCTCGGAAAATGCAGTACAATATACCACATCAGACACTAGTATCACAGCAAAATATGGCGAGTTTAAAAGGAAAACAATTATATACCCACATCGCCCCCATCCCCCCCCCCTCCACCCTTGCACCGTAACTTATTCATGACTCTAGGATCTAACAAGACGAGTGATTGCCCGGAAGTATCACAATGAGGATTCTACTGAAAATTCAGTGTCTATAAATGTTTTTTTTTTCTTCAAACAACAACCAAACTCCTTTCTCCTTGCGAGATGGGCTCAGCATCTTCCGGATACAGCGGTCTATCCCCCGCTTTTCAAGATGCCCATACTTTCTGTCTCTCTTTTTTTTGTGCTTCTTCAACTTTAATAAGTGATGCTCGTTTTTTTTCTCAGCTTGGTCTGTGTTTATTAATTATTTGGGGCGGTGGGGATGAGGCGGCAATGGTAACAGTTTTTTCTGCCCGTCCCTCTCTTGTAATAAGAATGTAAAAAAAAAAATCGGGAGTAAAACTGAGCACGCGGAGCCCGCCTGTCATGTTTCCCTATGACGAATGCTGCTTTCCCGTTGGGGGAGCATTCCGAGTCTTCTTCCCCAACCTTCTTCTGCCCAATTTCTATATTATTTTGTTTTGATCTTGATATTGATATGATTTGCTTCTTTATGAGTTTTGTTGCACCTGATGTTTGTGTTGTCTAGTCTTTTTTGTTGTTGTTGTTTTGCTCCTTGTTTCTTTTTGGCCTGAAAAATTTGTCCCGAGCAGATTTCCCCATGTTCCTCTCTTCCCCGTTCCTTCAGCTTACGTCTTCAAAACTTTGGGATGGGGGGGGGGGGGGAGGTTCTATATCTCTATAAGTCTTTCTCTTTTATCTTCCCAGGCTAACTCCCACCTCTATAGTGCAATTTCGTTTACCTTTTTGTGATCACTTTTTTTAGTAAAAATCGTTTTTTTTTTCGTTTTATTATCTACAACATTCTCGTTATTGTGATTCTGACCTTCATTTTCGCAGAGGGCGCATTAGTTTCCCAGAAACCATGTCTAAGTTCTCAAGACTAATTTATGTTTTACTTTGTCTCTTTCATTGTCTTAAATTTACTGATTTATGTGCCAAAATATTCCCCCGCCTGAGTCATGCATTGGGATCTTGATCGTTTGAACAATAAGTTTTATATTCTTAGAATGCTTAATTTTGTGGTGATTATATTTGTTCCGGGCGTCTAAGGCAAAAAGTAATATATGTTTCTTTTTTCTTTTTTTTAATCGCAACTATAAATTACATTTATCGCGGAACGCCCAGTGCCTATCCTAATGTAGCTCTTGCGGGTGGAATAAGCGTTTTGTTAAAAGTATAAAGCGATTTCAAAAGCTTTAAATGAAAAAAAATGGTGGTCACCAAAGCCCACGAATAGTAAGGATTAAAATAAACGACGTGTGATAACGGAAACCGGCCTTTTTTTTATGAAAAATTAAAATAAAAAAGTGAAGTAAAACGCTTTTATGGAGAATGTTAAGTTCTAAAATTTTGGCAAAGTCTATTGATAGCGCTACGTTCAGCTGGAGGCGATTGGTGAGGGGTTATTTATTTTGCCTTTAGGAAAGAACCGATTAGTTTTCCCCTAAGCAACTTGTGCTTCATCAACTCCTTTCCGGCTTCAGGTATTCCCTGCTTCAGACGTGCAAAACGGTCCTTGCGTATATGTCTCTGTTTGTTCCAACTTCGCTGAATCTTAAATATCGATTCTCTCAGTCACGTGCTCTCACGTGAAATTGACACCACCGTTGGCGCTGAGCGGCATGTTTGCATCCGCTTTAGTTTCGGAGGATTTCGGGATGTTTTTAGACATATTTTAGAAGTGTGGCGTTTAGAAGGAGCGGTTGTTATGCAAGATGCAACTCGTAGTTTCACTTGGATGTGGGAGCTCTTCATGTAAGGTGTTTGACTGTTTCTTGCTTCCCAAATAAGTTGCACAATTGGACTTGGGTTTAACGCAACCCTGTCATACGGTGCAACCTAATTTAGTAGCTTTCTAACCTACTGAATCTGAATCTAATTCGAATTATTTTTTCGGTTTAGAAAATGATATGCACATATCTATTGGAGAAACATTGGTTTCCGAATCTGGATCCTAGTCCGTGTTTATTTATTTATTAGGTTACTCATTTATTTATTTGTTCAATGGTTATATGACTTATAATACCTGCTTTGCAACAGTCTGAGGAATTATGCTGTAATATACTGGAACATGAACGCACAACAACATTATGCACTTATGTGCGCGTCGAATTTTCGCTTTAAAAAAGAAATACGCCGCGCGAAAAGTTTTACGTGTCAGACTCGTCGTCTAAACCACGTTGTATTTGCGAAACCGGTGACATTGTGTGCTGCAGGTGTGGGTGAATTGTCCATCATTTTAAAGATTTGTGATAATGGGGCTTAACAGTATACAGACGCGAGATAAGTAGGACCGGCCATTTAACTGTCAATTAATCTATCGAAAGCATAACTGACTAAAGGGTTTGCAGTATTTCCGAGATCAAGTACGAGAACTATCTGTGAAATATGGTCGCTCAAAACATTGTAAGGAATTATTTCAAACTCACGGTAAAAAACTAATTAAAAAAAAGAAACAGCAACATAGATTTGGATCTAGGGCGTTCCGTGCTAGTCGATAGATGGCGCCAGCGTGGCAGTGTTCTTTCTCGTCGTCGTAAGAGGCTGAAAACGGCCACAATTATATCGGTCGTACTCAAATGCACGTGTGTGAACCAGCTTTCAACGTGAGTAGGCGCGTGAGAATGCAAGACAGTGATACTGGACGAGTATAACTTGAAGTGCAATATAAGCGGCGTGTATCTGAAAGTAAAAAAGGAGAGAGAAAGAGAGATAGAGATAAGGATAGTATGGGGCATAGAGATAGGAAATTACGCAGACCAAATATTTGTGTATACATGAAGGCTTACGACGTCGTTGGAACCTGACCATTCGACTGCCAATTAAGTGACTGTGGTGGTCAGGAAAATTAGTTTTAGAAGATATTAAAGGGGGATGAAAGGAGTAGGGGATAAAAGAAAAAAAGCTGGAAAGAAAGAAGTGAAAGGCGAGGGGAAGGAGCGCAAAGGAATATTGGCTTGAGGAAATAAACGCAAACTTCTACAGTAAATGAATAAAATACGAAATAAAACAAAACCAAAACGCCTCCGCCTTCGTATATTTCACCAACTCCCGTCCTCCTGCTCTGAATGCCGGTAGTTTTTTCTTACAAAATTGACTCTCCGCTTTTCGAAGAATGGCCGAAACCAACCTCGGCATCCCGCCATTTCAAGCCCTCCAATTCTCTCCCCTTCCCCAACCCCTCAAAATTGAACGCAGGTTCCGTCTGTTAGCGCACAAAGCGACTTTAGAGGATGCAACGACAAGAGAAACGCGCAAATGCGAGTTTGAGAGGCTCGGCTGCTAACGGACGAAACGAGCGGAGGCCCGAAGCGCGGCTAAACCCTGGAGCCATAGGCCCGTTTTCCGCAAGGTCTCAACGCCCGTTAGCCTCGAAGACAAATGGGGATCCGAGGAAGCTGATTTCGGCCGAGGAATTTCAAAGGCAGCTTGGCCTCTCCTCCTTCCTTATTGAGTGCTAAGAAAAACAAGCACGCTTCGAGCGAAACGTGGAAAATTTAAGGAAACTCGAGCGTCATTTTATTCGCTCGTCTGCTTGTTGCCGAGCGCTGCACTTAATAATGAAAGCGCTCACAACGCGGAAAGAGGAAATGGAAAGAACCGAAGCACTTTCCACTTATTCTCAATTCCCCTTGTCCCCAATTTTTTTTTTCATTCATATTGCTTCATTTGTGTCAGTCTCTCGCGTGCAACCCTGTCCTGAGAGGCCGCGAGATTTTTCTTCTAATTTATTTGGTTCGTCGCCCTCTAGCCTCGGGCATTAAACTTGCCGCAATAGTGTCTCGAACGCGCCTTCGACGGGCGTGTTTGCCGTCCTATCCGCCCACGCATCGAAAGCGGGCCCGAAACGGCAACAAATGACGTCACACGGGTCCGCGTGCCGTGTTGTCGGATGTGGCAATCCTGGCGGTTGATCGTCGAAGTTGCGGCAAAAGGTACGAGCAAACGCGAGCGTCGCCGTCGTCGCCGGGTCCCAATGCGGGGCTCAAGTTTGTCTGCATCTTCTGCAGGGTTGTGGTGACGTCAGAAAGATGCCGAGCTCTGACTGGCTCCGACTGAAGGATAGTGGGTAGACCGCAAGGCAACTTGCTTTGAAATCTATCCACCATCCTTCAATCGGAGCCAATCAGAGCTCGGCGTCTTTCTGACGTCACCACTACCCTTGCAAAGAAGCAGACGAACTTGTGCGCCGCATAGGCTCTCTACGCCCCAACTCGTGGCTGCAGAAGCTTCCCTGGACTGTCAAGATGGAGAGGGACCTGCAGCAGAGCAGACGTCTGCCGCTTTCACTTCGGCTTCCGTTTTACCGCCAGGATCGCGGCAGGCAACAAACAGCATAACACAAGTGCGACGTCATTAGGCGGGAAATAATGGACCACAAATGAAGGCTCCAAAAACACTCCAGTCGGAAACGGTTTGCAGGTACGCATTCTTAGGCCTATTAGAATGCACATTTGGGCCCCTGTCGCGCTGTTTTTCACTACGATACTTAGGTATATTGGACAGGGCATTCCTAGAAGCTTGCGATTCGACATTTGGGGGACGAATATAATAGAGACGGTGCTTCACGCGGCGTCTGTTTGTGTGTTTTGTTCAGTTGTTCCTTGCGGTTGATAAATGGTGTTTTGTTGCGATTGAATCCAAGTCGTGTTTGTTTGTTTTGTTGACCGTACCACCTGTGTTCTGTCTAGTCATTTATCAATGCTCCCCTGGCGCAGCTCGGACATGGCGAAGGGTTCCCTCTGAGTGGGATGAAACGTCGTGCTGCAGTCGGTTGCCGCGATGGATGAATCTTGGGAATACGGTACGTCTCTTCGGGGAGTTAGACGAGGAGTTGTTTGTCTTTTTCCGCGACTACTGATGGATCTCTCTGGGTTGACTAGTAGCTATGCCCATGTTCTTAGTTTCTATTTGAGGTAGGCAGGCTAGTAGGAACTTGTTTATCACGATTCTAATTTTCGGTGGCCCGCGTTGTTGTATCGTGAGAGCATGAACCTGTTTTTGCGCAAAAGACATGCTTTCTCAGTGAGGTCGTCGTAGGGAACGGGAGTTGGTGTAAGATTGAGGGCAGACATAAAATCAAATCTGTAAAGAAGGAGAAATGAAATGGGCAGAGTACCGGTCGTCTGGAATAAGTAAGATATTTTAAGAAAAAAGTGCGGGATCCTTACCGGGTGCTGCTAATAAAATCCGGTCCGAGGTGCTGCTCACCCTACTTCACGTAGACCACACACAATCCCACAGCACACACGCGTTCTCCACCACCATACAAAATTACTTAGCGTACAAGAAACATCATACACATTAATACGTGACGTTAAGTCATGTGATGACACGTAAAAAAAAACTGCAAAAAGCTTGAGTCGGCAGCTTGATTGGTTTTGCGTCACGCGGTCAACTGTTCGAACCATTAAACTTGGTTTGGTCAGTAATTTAATCATTAATTTATTTATTTGGTGTGTAATGAAATAATCGGTGCTGTCTGATTTTTGTCGTAGCCAAATGACCAAATTTTGCATTGAGAATTTACCAGCCCGTTTAGTGGATAAAATATTCCTGGGCAAAATGCTTTCTGCATTTCCCCGCAACGACCCTACACTAAACAGCACGCCGAAATACGCTGCTGAACCTCAACAATAACCGCTATTACCGCAAAGGGGAACGGCGAAGACCCAAATTAAATATATAGCTACCGTCAATGGCGAAGTTATAAAGTTCAATACATTTTCCCTCGTACAAATACCTCCTTTCTCCTATCAAGCAGCGAACGGGTTAATATTTATTAAATCCTCCAGTTTATATTAAAGAAAGCGCTAAAGTCCGTAAAGTAACGACCAGACGTGCAAAGCAGTCCTCGTTTATAGACATATTTTATAATTAAGAATAATTATCACTTTAAGCGTCCTAGATTTGTTTTCCGCCTTTTTAAAGTATATCGTGCTCTTGTCCGTTATTCATCTATGTTTTTATTTACACCTCGTGCTTGGCGGTTCTTTTTTTTTAGGAAAAATAAATATATACATATATCTAAAATTTGCTTTGAAATTTCGACACGAGTGTGTGGTCTTTTGTTAAATTACGCTCGGCCACCGCTACGGGTTTTACAAGTTTTGTAGCTGCTGAGCCAAGATTATAAATTTTTTCAGAAAGTATTTCTAGACTGTGTGTGACAAACATTAAGAATGCATTTTGACGCATTTTAGAGCGGCCCATCTATGTTGAAACGTGCGATATATTTAACTACATTACGAAATGTTTTACGTTACCACCGGCAACCTTACCTTTTAGCTCGAACCTTTTACGACCCCTGCACTCCTAAATACCAGCTCGTATAGAAAATAATACCCGAGTAGTTTAACCAGGAACTTCGTCGCAGAAGCAATCATGTTTGCCTTTTAGTAATTGACGCCGATGCCACACGTGTTTATGATGGCCCCTACACATACGTGTGGTGGGCCAAATCGGGAAATGTGGCGATCACTCGATTCACTCAGCCGCCGAAAGCGGTCCCACGCTTTATGCCTCAGGCATCACTATCGCCGCGCTACCATTTGTAATTTGCCAGCAGCGTCGCATCAGCAAACAACAGTTAATTCTTTGGAAATTGGGTCATAAAGGAAGAGGAGCACTCAAGAAATGTATAAAACATATCAGTGGTCATGCTCCCATTTACGGCTGAACAATACCTCAACCCAGTGTCATATCGTAAAATGCACCCTCCGCTTATTTTAGTTAGAGTCGGCCGCAAAAGCTTCGCGATCGTCCACCCCCCCCCCCCCCCCACCACACACACACACACTGTATCCTTCCACACCAGAGGAGACTGCGAAACGATTTTATTCTACCAAAAGGGAGTCTAAGAAAAGAAACGCCTGTCTATTCTAGCCCACCAGAATCTTATGAAGTTAGCTGTCCCCGCAGACGCACAGGCAAAGAATCCTCCCACATATAAATTGTTCTGAGAGTTATTGTGGTTTGAGTTCAGTGATCGTGTTTAACTTGTCTCGCTCGTTCGTGTTTTGGTAAATGTTTTGGCCCACGTTTTCACGAAAGACCAATAAAAAAACTCGTTTCTCATGAAAGACAAAAATCTGCCCAAAATCATAACCGAAATCACAGGGACAGAAGTCAGAAATATTCTTTGTACGTACCCTCTACACCGGACTTTGCCCGTGAGAATCGAAATAAACTTCAAAACTTTAATATTCAAACTACAAACCTCAAATAGGTGGAAGCGAACTTTTCTTCGGGCTGTGTCAGTGGCGCTTTTAGGCTTTAACTTATGAATCTCCGGTACGTTCGAAGCGTGGTAGAAATGGGCCAAATGGTCGAGGGCCAAGTTGCGCAGGCGTCACCCGAGTTGTGTCATCCTATAAATCCCAATCATTAGTATCACTCGTAACTGACTACTATTGTGATTACTGTCTTAAGTTTGTGAATACTTCTGTTCTAGAGCGATCTTGCTTTGGAAAGCGAGCAAAGCACGCTTCGTGCAGGCTAACGCTGAAACTGGCACCGAGAAGCATCATGCATAGCCCAGTATCACAACGCTTTGGATGAAAACCTGTGTGCACGATGCAGCTACCTGTGACTCATACTCCTCCGCAGTTGGTGTTTGTGAGGGGGAAGCTCCCCACAGACGTGAGAAGGGTGATTTAAAACGATTCAAACACACCCTCCACACATACGTGTATCATCTGATTATTATTATTATACTATTATTATCATACCAATGCGAAATCGGGTTCTTACTGAAGCTCACTCTGATTTCGCCAGTGGCTGGGTGAAGTAGCCCGTGCCACGGCCGGCTTCCAAATGGTTTCATTGCGTGCTCTAACGACAAGACAAAAACAAAATAAACGCCACAAAAGGAGAACGCTGCGACGCTCGACACGGCGTCGCGTGCCTGGAAAGCTGAGACTGGAGTTAGCGTCCTCTCGGTTGCTCACAAAACGCAACTTTGCATTTGACGGTTCGTTCGATCATAGCCTCCTCTATACTCACAAAGCCTGGCAGTTCGACGACGGAGCCATAGAGTGCTCGGTCGCAAATTTGGAGCGCGAGGATCTGGAGCACAGAGCATTTCTCGGTGAACTGTGACCTCAGAGCACAGCTTTTGTCAGCGGCGAGGACCCGAAACATGGTTTTGAAACCCGACGAGAAAAGAAGCGGTAGCGCTAGGAACGTGATGAGCACGAGCGGACATTTCATCTCTCGGGACAAGTGTGTTTCGGCGTCTCGCTGCTGCGGGGACCCGTCACGTGGCACTCCTCTCCCATCCGTTGTTTGCCGCTCTACCTTTTCAATTTCGGCGGCCGCTTCTCGTGGCGATCTACAAAACTTTGTCAGTAAAAAGGAAGCTTTGGTTCGACACATCAAAATGAAACTGCAAATTTCTTCTATCTTGTTTGACGTTTTTTTACGTTTTGCTTTCTTGTCTTTTTGTTTCCCTTGTCACTTTTTTGTGTTTCATTTACCTTCTTTTGTTTTCTCGTTCGATTTAAGATGCTGGAAGACACAATAAAAAAATCAACGCACAACTGAAATATATTTATGAATAGATAGATTGAGTGATAGAAATATATAACCGAGGTAACTTATTTGACCACTTTTTTCAAATCTGCCTTTAAAAGTAACACATTTTATTTGTGCGTAACTACAGAATCTAAAAGAGATAAACCATATATGCCAGGAGGTTCATGGACGCAATAAGGTCAATTAAAATAATGCGAAACATATTTAGCGCTGGATCTGAACTATTCTCGACAAGCAGTGCATAATAATTTCTATCCGGCACTTGTCTGACAATTCATCATGCAATTATCAATATCTCTAGTTAGCCTTTGGCTCGAGAAGATATGAACGATTTCCAGACGACAGTAGGCTGACAGATACTCCTCCATTCTTTTTCACAATGCACTCAAACGAACGCCAATCTCCCCCACTCTATCGCTCTCAAAAGTGCAGCTCTCCCTTTCACGTGACACACAAACGGACAATCGACTACACCCTTCTTGCAACCTCATCCCTGGCGAGAAATCATTCGGCGACCGGAGAACGTCCTCAGAAATGCACCGAATAGAAGGTGTTCGGCCCCGGCGTTCCGAATGGGGACACCTCTTCCACGCCTCATTCACAACTTGGCACGCATCCGGTGCTTTCGCCGTCATCTCCTGCACCGTGATAAACTGGGTGAATCGCCGGTTCCCTAGAACTTCCCCATCTTTTTTCTCCTCTTCTCCTCTCCACTGTTCTCCACCGTCTTCCCTGTCGTCCGCTTTCCTACGCTGCTTAGGGAAGAGAGAGATATCTATCTAGGCGACTGAGATATATGGGAGCGCGGGGAATGACCAGCTCGCCGGCCCTTCCTAGCCTGCCTTAATATTGTCCCTTTTCGGGAATAAAGAAGGGAATGAGGTTATCCCCTTCTCTTCCTGCTGTTGTTTTTGGCCTTGCTTTTTTTTCTTGATGCTGCTGTTTTGTTGTTCTTCCACGCACTTCATTCGGTTACTGTACGGTTTGTATGTACGACTGTTTGTTTTTAGTTGAGTCGGTGTTTGGTTTGTGGGATCCACGTTGCGCCTAGGAAAGGCTCACGAAACGTTATATTGAATATAGATATTGCCAGGATGAAAAGGAAGACAGGCTGTTGCAAGTGTCGTGTAAGCGTCAGTGGTCACGAGCCTGCGGCGGCCAGTTCGAATTAAACCCCGCTATTTAGTAGAGGAATCGTCTCTGACTTCCAATCATGTAACAATATTTTAGAAAATGTTTCTATTTACTTACATAGCCAACGTGGCTAGCGTATGCTAGCATTTATCAAAGAATGTTTAAGGTACTTCCTTACCTGCTCCATGTATATAACATATAAATAACTGGTATGTGAATGGCGTTCGTGGTATACTTAGTTTCACTTTAAATCCTGATGTAGCTAATGCTACGACTCGAGGAGACCAATCTAGCACGTCAGGGGCGCAATGACACCATGTTCACCATATTTCTGGAATTGTTCTATCATCGCTAAGGCAATCATGTAGAAGGCAAGCCCGGTGACTGGCGCTTTTAGTACGTGCGTTACTGGTTGTATGTGTTGGTGCACTCGACTGCGGTGGTACTCGTGGTGAAACAAAGTCTTATCATAAAAACATTGTGGGAAAACAGAATTCGCATCTAAACATATACTGTATAAGAATCTAAACGAAACAGAACAACTGGTTAGTGATTCGCGTTTTTCGAAAATGTTCTGTTTTATTATCATAAATCGTCTTTATGAAGAATAAAGTTACACAAAACTTTCTCATAAAACATAGTCGGCGATTTCTAGTTAAATATCACTCGAAGTGCATTGGGGAGGACACCGCTGAGTCGACGTGCCGACTTTGTTTTGGTCTAAACTTATTCTAAGTAAAGCTATTAAAAATAAAAACTGGAACACTGCGAGCGGCTGCTGCAAATTAATTTCTCATTGAAAGCCGTTTGATATTTTTTGATGTGTATATATATCTGTAATAATTATGCAATTAATGCAAAGGTGCAAGCGTGCTGGACAAGAATGACGACAATAATCACTGAAGAGGAACAATGGGGACAAAGGACAAACACAAATCTCCAAACACAGCTAGGTGACTGGTGTGCGACCGAAAAATTTCGCCTGGTCCTGGTATCAGACCAGGTACCTCTTCATTTCCAGTGCAGCGCTCTACCAACTGACCTGACCAGGAGTCAAACGTGAGTAGAGCAAACGGGTTTTATCAGCTGCCACCAGTCTAACACCAACGAGGGTAACGGCCTGCATTTTAAGGTTATGATGATAACGCAATTAATGGAAAGGTGCAAGTCGAACTGGACAAGAATGGCGATAATAATTCCCTGAGAAGGGGAACAGGGGGGACATAGGACAAACTGAAATCTCCGAACACAGTTTGGTGACTTGTGTGTCACCGAAAAAATGTGCCTTCTCTTGGTATCGAACGAGGGACCTCTCCCTTTCAAGTGGAGCGCTCTACCAATTGAGCTAACCTTCTGGCATCTTGATAAAACCCGTTTGCTCCACTGACGTCTGACTCAGGGTTACCGCAGTTGGTGCAGCGCTCCACTGGATATGAAGAGGTCCCTGGTGCAATAACAGGGCAAGGCGGATTTTTTCAGTAACCCACCAGTCACCTAGCTGTGTTTGGAAATTCGTGTTTGTCCTTTGCCCCCTTGTTCCCCTCCTCCAGGGATTATTTTTGACATTAAGGATCTTTCCTGTGTGCTAAACCTACTGACAAGAGCGATTTGCTGACCTACAAGGTGTGTCCAAAAATAGATGGTTTAGCCCTGGCATTGTTGTTAATCAAGGTAGAGGAAGAAATCGAAGTAGTTTCTAGGAATCTGGCAAACTAATAAAAAAAAACGGAAAGTCACAAATTTTGCAATGAGCTCAGAAAGTAAGTAACGAAGCACCCTCCCCCGTTCATTCATCCGACGTGCTCAGCGCCTTGCTATAGGCTCAAAAAATTCGCATCTCAATGCTTGTACTATCATATTGCACTTTGACTTTGCGGAAAACTGGAGCGTCAATCTCCAGCGAGCGGTACAAGACCCTCAGAGGAAGAACCAAATGGTGTCTATCTTCACCTGCGTCGCAACAACAAACGGAAAACATAGAGGTTCAGAGTAGCCAGCGACGACATCGCGCATGATACTGCACACGCACTGTTCGCTCTGCGCGCCGTTGAAGAGTGGGTGGAAGAGAACATTATGATATTTACATAACTTGTCCACATCTTCGACGGGGCGGCTAATCATTTCAAAACTAGGTTTCACCTGTACGAGATGGGGAAACCACAAGACGTGACTAAATTAATTTTTTTCAGCTACGGAATACGGCAAAATGTATGTGATGGCGTGGCGTGAGTCCTCTAGCAACAAGCCTCCCTGCACAACCTTAGATTATCAGTACAAGAAACAAAAATTAAAAGACGTTTAGAACTCTGTAACGCCGAATTAGAGCGCAGCTGTTGAGGAGAGGAGAGAAGGGTACGGAGGGGACGGTATGCCTCTCCTCCTCCCTCCTCATCTACTTCTCCCCTGCTCCTCGCCTCCTCCCCTCTTCTATTCCTCCTCCCTCCTCCCCCTCCTCTTCCTTCTCCCTCCTCCCCCTCCCCTCCTCCCTCCAGCGCGGTGCATTATGGGAAACGTCCCATAATGCAACGCGCGCGTCACCGCGGTGCATCATGGCGCGTTTCCCATAATGCATCGCGCGGTAACGCCGACGGCGACGCGTCACGCCGACGCGTTACGGCTGCGCCGATGGCGACGCCGACGCGTCACGAAAACGCGTTACGCCGACGCTTTACGGTAACGCCGACGTCGACGGCGACACGTCACGAAAAAGCGTTACGCCGACGCGTTATGGCTACGCCGACGGCGACGGCGACGCGTCTCGGAAAAGCGTTACGCCAACGCGTTACGGCTACGCCGACGGCGACGGTGACGCCGACGCGTCATGAAAAGGCGTTACGCCGACGCGTTACGGTTACGCCGACGACGACGGCGACGGCGACGGCGACGCCGTTCAAGCCGGAAACGGGCGCCTAAGAGCTGCTCTCTAAAAATAATCAAATCAAATGACAGAGTGACGTTCGCGCCATCCGCGCCTCTATTGGCTGCGGCCCTCCGACAGTCGGAGGGCGGTGTGGCTAATACCTACCCAAGCAACACGTATTTTCCCCAAGCATTGGACAATGGCTGGCGATGGTCTTTTGGCCATTGGCCGAAGAGTCCATTCATTGGCCAATGCTTGGCCGATGGCTGATTTCCAGTGGCCATTGGCCAATGGCCAGCGAAATGCCAGTCATCGGCCAATAGATGGCTTCTGTCTGTCCAGTGGCCAATGTACCATTGCCAGCCATTGAAAAATGAATGGCCAAAGCTGTGCTGCTTGTGTAACAAGTTGATCGCATGCCGGAGCCAGACGGAGTCCCCATCCGACATTCAGGTGTTTTCGTCCGTTTTTTTTTTTTGGTTGTAGTTGTTGTTCCCCACCTCAGGATCTACAAGATGTCGAAAACTCTCCTCGTCTCCGACCGTCGTTCCGACAGTCCGCACGTCAGATTGGACAGTTCTGACGCGCATGTGCCTCGCGCTTGAAACGACGCCGTTTACAGACTTGCAACCGAGGAGGTTTGAGAGACAAGACCGGTTGTAAGCCTCTTGCGATGGCGTAGGACCTGCTCCGCAGCAGCGCATCTGGTCCTACGCCGTGGCGAGAGGCTTAAAAACCGGTCTTGTTTCTCTCGGTCGTCCTGGGTTGCAGGTGTGTGAACCGGGTGCTTAATGCGTTCGACGAGTGCAGTCGTGTCAAAAGCAGCTAGCTTTAGGACTATCCACTAATCAGAGCTCGGTGTTCAGACGTCCCCGCGCACTTTCGTCTCCTCTTCTCCCTCAAGTCACCGAAGGCTCAGAAAGGCGAAGGCGTGGCTTGTTGTGTTCACGCTTCTAGCTCCATGAACGGCTCTTTGGCGTCTCTAAAGGCTAATGACGCAATCTCCTTGACTTCGGAGAGCCAGTCAGACGCTCGGAAGCACTCACACCCTCCGTCTTTTAATGTACACGTTGGCATGCGTCAATAACGAAGGTTTTTTTGTGTCTCCTAAAGTTATTTTTGTTATCTCGCCAGACAAAAGTTGCGCTTGTAGGACCAAGGAGCAAGGCCGTTGACCCAAATCGACGCCAAGTTTCTACTTACCATACGTCTTATATTTACCACTTTACGTTTCGCAACAACTTTCAGCCACGCGCCTTGTCAATGTCTCCGGAAAACAATACGTCTACACATATTCGACTCTACATTCCAAGTTAAAATACGGTAAGTGGTGTACGCGCAGTTTTCTACACAAGCGAAATAAATTATACGACCCTCGGTCAGAAAGACACTGACGGCGAGGCGTAACTTGGAGAAAGATGTGAACACGAGCACGTGTAGTGCGAACCAGACAAAAAGCGCGTTAATTTTAACTCCATTTCCTCACACAGAAGAGGACTATGCAGAAAAAAAAGGGGTAAGAATAAACGAATAAGATTTTCGCTTTTGAGAACGCGACGTCACGCACGTGCGTTTTTTAGTGGACACGCCGGGGGTTACGACTACTTTCGACGCTGGAAGTTCGGGTACATTGAGTCGCCTTTTCTCCGCGAGACATCGTTGGATCCAGCGCACTCGCACAGGCAGAAACAACGAGATGTAACATAAAATAAGAAACCAGTTCATGTATAAAAAGCAAAACAACGGCCCTCATCGCTTCGTCTTCTCTCGTGAATGTCTCACACTTGAGATGTCCTTGTGTGTCGCTGTCTTCTCGGCGACCGATAAACCTTCCGTTGTCTCGGTCTTCCAACTTTTAGTTATATATTTTGTCTTTGCCTCATGCAATCGGTTCGGGACTTTTTTCCCTCGCATTTCGACTGCTTTAGGCGCTCTCTACGCATATTTGGCAGTCCACTCAAACACAAACGGTGTAGTAAGTGGTGAAGTAGTGAATGAAATTATCCTTAACAGATTACAGATTGGTAATTTGTTACGGGGTGCTGCGTTGTCCGCGCGCAAACCAATATTTCGGTATGTAGCGAGCGGTCTCCCCTGCTGGGTCTGTTCTCTAGACCTTACCAATAATAGCTTTCTGCACGCCACCATCTTTGTTTCCTTGGCTGTGGTAGGCATTTTGAGCGTGTTTATTTGATCTTTTCCACAAGACATGAGAGCATGCGTCTACAGCCCACTGACTCAGCAGTTTTAGCCTGGGTGATAAGCGCTCGAAAGTTTTATGCGTGCCTTGCTTATGACGCCATCGCGCTATGCTGGAGGTCATTCCTGCGCGAAATTCGGGGGCTCGAAACGAATTCTTCAGAAAGTACAGACCCCCACAATATAAAAGAGCCATTCGCCAATATAATGTTTGCTGCACTGCCAAGCACAGTTTGGCATGAGACACTTTATACATTATAGATAATATATATCAAAGGGTAATTTATTTGCTCACCCAAAAATTTTCGGTCTGGCCAAAATGTATCTAGCCCAGCTACCTGATACCAGACTTGAGTAAGTTACTTTTAAAAAGTAATAAGGTACAGATACAACAGATACACGTACTTTAAAAAGGAGCGAATTTACCGTTAGAGTTACCACAACGAAAAAGTAACTCGCTACAGTTGGAGTTACTTTTAAAAAGTAACGACCTTATTTTTTAGCTACTTTTCTACAACAGGTGTACAAAGATAACTACTTTTGTTCATCAGATTTTTACATGGCTATTACCGGGCTGTGACTCGTGAGATGCTAAGCATTTGCAAGTTGGCGAACATGACACTCAACATGTCGGAAGACATTATTTGAAAAGTGGAAGATCGTACTCGTTCAACGATATCCTAATCCCTAGGAAACTATAAAAAGTAACCCCAAAAGTAACGTGACTACCTAGATCCTTCAGAAAAAGTAATAGAACTACAACTACAAGTTACATCTCGAAACTGTAATGCGCTAGAGCTGGAAGTTACCAAAAAATTAAGAAAGTTACAGTACTAAAATAAGTGTGATGATTAACTGTTGAACGATCATACTTATACTTATAATCCCCGAGACAGGGAAACAAACGAAGAGATAAAGAAACACGTTGTTGTGTTCGTCCCCTTTTCTTTCTCTTTGCTCGTTTACTTGTCTCGGAGCTTACAACTCAAAGTTACACTAATGCGTTTCTACCCAAGACTGCCTGGAAACTGCTTCGCCGAAGGCCACTTTGGAATTGGCTGAAGACTGTATGCGTGCTCAGCAGTAAAGCAACCACTTTGGCAGCTGATGTTACGTCAGTGAAATCGACGTACTGAGTGCCGCGTCAAGGTGCCGTTTTCGGATAACGCCAGAATAGCGCTCCCATAATACCAAGACACAACTAATGTATTCCGTATAAGCTAAGCAGGGTGTCGAACCGGAACCGGAACCGAACCGAAAACCGGAACCGAACCGGTATTTTTCCGGAACTGAACCCGAACCCGAACCGTTATATTGTTATCGCGATGAACCCGAACCGGAACTGGGCCGGAAAAAATAGCGGTTACCGGCTCATGTCAGAAGCGGTTCGGCCACGCGCGTGCTGACAATGAATGTGCCTATCAACGTGCCGTTTTGTTTTTAAGGCGCCATCCAACTGGCACTACACCTCGCTTGGCATATTTTTTCTTCCACTCAGTCTTAGGAATATAAACGCTGCATCCATGAATCTTGATTAAACGCTGCATCCAGATGAAAACCTTTGACGCAGGACACCGAGTATTGCGCTGGTCGCGGCCTGCACGCAGGAAGAAAAAAAATCTGGAAGAGCTGTGCAAAAAAACAAAAAAAAATCGCGTCACGGGATTTCATTTTCTTACGATCTCGTAAATCCGACGTCAATGCAGCGGTGCTGCATTTCACTAACACGTTTCTAGAAGGCGCGAGTTCTTGAAGCTTGCTTCCATCGGATTGAGAAAGAGCGCATTGTGGAGTTTGATAATGTTTGAGGGAGAGAAAGAAATTTTATTTACTTAGTCGAAATGAGCATTCATGAATTATATCTGCTTCTGCGGCTGCCCCGTAACCACCGGTCGGGAGTATATCGAGCTTGCGAGAGTGTCAAGATTCCCTTACGCGCGGCGTATTTTTTCGTGCCGGAAACTCGATAAATGCAGGGGAAAAAAACAGGGATACAAACCCTAGTCGCTCGCGGAGAAGCGAAGCTGCGCGCACTTTCGAATTTGACAAAGGATCTGCCGAGCTTCTGTTGCTTCCGTCGCCTGCCCAGCGTAGTCATGGGACTCAAGCGGGCGCGTGCGCGCAAACCAACGCTCAGCAGACGCTGGAACAGCGCCCGTGACGAGACAGCCCTGTCATCAGACAGTTGTTGTTTCTGCTTCGCTGGCGTTGGCTACCCAGGCTTTTATAAACGTTATGCACTACTGGGCCCAAACGATGCGATCCCGACGATGTATTCAGATGTTGTATTTGTAATTTATTTTGATGTTGCAGCTTGTCATTTATAGTTCCGAACCGGTTCAGCGGAACCGGTTTCAGCGCCCCGAACCGGTTCGCTGAATCGGTTCGCGGATCGAATTAATCGAACCGGAACTGAACCGGAATAAAATAAATTTAACCTGAACCTGAACCGTAACCGAACCCGTATTTTTTTCGGTTCGACACTGAAAACTTAAGTGAACGCATGCGCACTGCCCGACATAAATATTACAAATGCCGCGCTAACTGCGTCATAATTGATGACTCCGCAACACTACGCGAGGAAAACACTGCCGCTTCTTCCTATTTTACTCGGGCAAGTTACTGTCAAACAACACACTTCAGCGCCAATGTTAGCACCTATAGCATTGCCACTAATAATGTTATTGCAACCATTTAGGTGCAAAAAAAGTTACCGCAACTACATATAGCGTTATCGCACTCTGTGCGTC
The DNA here is from genome assembly GCA_037355805.1 of Ixodes ricinus. Lineage (NCBI taxonomy): Eukaryota > Metazoa > Arthropoda > Arachnida > Ixodida > Ixodidae > Ixodes > Ixodes ricinus. The sequence goes on along the minus strand of JAZHYW010059376.1, from coordinate 27,720 downwards.
TTGTAAGACTCGCTCGTTATGTTGCTCGTTGAATCTGTCTCGAAATTGCGAGCAGCATATAAGTGTGGTATGATAATAACAGCACGAGATGCACCGGTAGTCTCAGCTACCTCAATATGATTCCTAATTGCAAAGTTCTTGTTTCACGAAAGAGAAATGTTTTTAGTAATTATGCATCCTGCAGAGCTGCAACGATTCTCCACACCCTGTTTTACACTAAATCGACCACGATTCCACAAGGTCAGTCAAATAGCGATACAAGTGCATTGTCACTGCGATCGTCGTCTTTGTGCTAAACCAACCATGTTGTAAAAACGTATGTAAAGATGTAAAAGAATACATAAAAATACGCTGTAATCTTCGTAGAAACCCGATGGATAACAGGACGAAACTGCGTGGTCTGTCGGGTCTAAAAATTGAGGCGGTGAAAAAGGGTCCCTCCTGAATGACAGATGGTCCCTTTATGGCACATTTCGAGGTCAGCGAAATTCCGCGCAGTTGTCCGCTCCACTCTTTGCGTTAGATATAAGCGCGGATAGTCGGGAAAATGGCCCATCTACGTGTACAGGATCGTCCAAACCCCGGATTTGAGGAAAATGACCAAGTACCGTGGAGGCTATCGATCCCCACCTTACGTGACGTCCGGCTGCAGTATCTAAAATTCGCGTAAATTTGAGTCGGCGTCAGAGACACCGCAAAATGACATCGCTGAACCGGAACAAATTTAGGGAGTTCCACAAGGCTTTCCCCGTTCGCTTATGTAAATCCGCTTTCGAGAGGTGTGACTGCGGGATACTTCTGTCCATACGGTAAGCAACTTCGCCTTTTTCTTTTTTTCCGCACCTCGGGCGTTTTGTTTAACCACCAGATTCAGCCATCTGCTTTTGTTTTTTTTCTCCGTCCTCGACCGATAACATAGCGCGCTTGCCTGCCTCGTCACCGTGTTTTCACCGTGCTTCATTTGTGATCCCCTTTGATTGGAGTGCGCCGTCATTGCGTTCCAGATGCACCAAATGGGCGTTTTCGAACACTTACGCTCGGCCATAGACTCCCTTATACTAACGAAGCCTGGCAGTTCGACGACGGAGCCATGGAGTGCCCGATCGCAGATTTGGAGCGCGAGGATGTGGTAGCACAGAGCAGCAAAGAGCGGTTTCTCAGAGAACCTGAACATCATCGCTCAGCTTTTGTAGCAGCGAGAGCCCGAATCACACTCGTTCGCTCGGCAGAAGTGTGTTTCGGCGTCTCGGCGCAGAGGGCCACCAGTCACGTGGCTCTCGTCTCGTCGGTTGCCTGCCGCTGCACCTTTTCCATTTCGGCGGCCGCCTCTCGTGGCGATCCGCCAGGCCTTGACAGTATATAGGAAGCCATGGCTCGGAGTATACTCCGTTTTTCACTAAGTTCGGCAAAAGCCAACGCTGGGAACGGATGGAGCACAACCAAGCAGGGTCGAAAGCGTATCGTCATAGCGCTCGACGTCTTTAGGGCGTTTGCGTTTCCCGGCTAAACAAATCACGCCTGGTGAGTGCGGCATAATCCTGCACTTCTATGCGCGCGAATGGTGTAGCCGGTGATTGACAACACTGGAAGGACGGCAAGCGCAGGTGACTCTGCACCTTGGGTACTGCTCGACCGGCCCCACAGGACTGTAGCGTCGGCTGCCCTCCGGACTTAGTGTGATTACGGAGTATGCAAGATGCGAATAACGATTTGGCATAGTTTTGATTTTAGAAGTCCCCGAGAGCTTAAACGCGGCGTTAACAAGTCTCGATCATCTCCGCGTCACTGGCTGCTCCGCCAGTCACATCGCGGCGACCCCCGACGATAAACCACCCGTGACCAATAGCGAAGCGCCGAACGCGGTCATCGGTGGCCACGGTATTGGGGTGGAGATCGAACAGTCGCCATGCCTCTGAGCGCTACGCTTGGAGGCTGTGGTGACAGCAAACCGAATGTTCTTCTTCAGTTTTGGAGCGCAGCTCTTAGAGTCTGCATTCCCGAAGCCGCATTTCCCCCTGCCCCGGCGACAGCGCCGGGCGGCGTCTCCCGCCGGGGGAGAGGGTTTTCGGGCCGGCTTCGGAACCCAAATCCCCGCCGCCGGAGCCGAAATGAGCCGGAACGACCGTGTTGCTACGTCCCCGGCGCCAACGAGAGGACGGGACACGCCCGCGCCCCACCCAATCGAGGGCCGACCAATCAGAACATAGGGAACTTTCGCTCCACCTGGCGGATTCTCAAAAGTTAGCTGAACCGGGTGGTGCACGGCCGCGGGATAGAGGAGCGACCGTACTGTGCTCTAACGACTCAAGACAACGAAGCCCTTTTCGGGAAGGAGCGGGACGACGGGTGCGGTTTTGTGATGTTTGCGGCTCTTGAACAACGGATCAGCAAGAAATTCGCATTTACCGTTGAGGTGCTGCACGAAATGGCGGAGAATCCACATCGGCTCCTTTGCGATAGACGTAAATCCGATTTTAACCCTTTAACCACTAAGTTATTTTCGAAAAAAATGTACAAACTTTCCCAATTTTTTTATTTGGACATATTTTTTTCTTATGCCGTCTTGATTTTGCAAATACATTACTTGATTGGTTTCTGATTGCATACACACGAAATTTAAAAAAAAAGTTGATGTTTATGCAGGTTTTCCTCCGTGTATATAAGAGTAATAGAATAATACGTTGAAGTGTAGTATTTATTTGAACATATGCACCGTGACAAAGATCATGCCTAGACGTTTCTCCGTACTAGAGCTAACAACACATCTCAACCTGCGGTTTGTCAACGATTCCTTGCAAATTATTAGCGTAAGAAATATCACTATCTCTTCGGTAACCACCGGTTTCCTTGAAGAACCCCGCGCTGCGAAATGCGGGACTGCGTAGTGGCTTGTCTCTGTCACAATAAGGTCGACAAGGTCCAATTAAAAAACAACTGAACCAGTTGAGAATGTTTTTTTCATCAGTGGTTGCTACAAAATCCCAGGCACTTACGATGGAAACTTCAGAGGTGCGTGGGTGGCGGTTTTCAGTAAGCTACGCGCGGCCACCGGAACACTTCAGCGCGTCGTCGTCTTCGTCACTTTGGTCGTCGTATAAGTCCGTTTCGTATTCAAACCATGTCCAATCCACTTCAGAGACAAACAAAGTCTTCACCGTTGTTACTGTTCGAACGCCGCAAGCAGAGCTTGTTTCGAGGGCCGTCACTGCGATCACCTAAGCGTGCCGCCTTTTTCTGACCACTGTTGCAAGGCTAAATGATGCCAAAGGCCAAAACACGCTTACTCGCGCGACTCCTCCCGCAGTGTTCACAATTGAAACTAAACTGATGGACGAACCTGTCTCATGTTTGGCAGTGAAAGCAAACCATCGCTTTTGGCTGGACGAGTGTGACTCGTCATCGGCGACATTGGCAATAACCTTCCATGATGAGTGAAGAAGCTCGGCCGGGTAAGGAAGGGTTAAGGAAGAACAGCCAAAGGAAAAAAATACGGTGGTCGATCATTGGGGAAGAAGTGTGGCGTAAGGAGCGATTGATGTGGAACGTGCTCGCTGTGTGTCTTTTCGTTTTTGTTTCGATAAGTAGAGACAAATAAAATGTTTTCAAACATGCAACATCGTTATCGGCGGCCCGAACGCAAGGCTCAAGTAACAAAACAGTTGTTGCGGCGCCCATCGACGCCGATCGTCTGCTAGATTTGGTGATCGACGCCGCCACAAAGTAGTCACAGATAGGGGAATTACAAGATTGGTGGTAGAGATCAAGTGTAGTGTGAAATTATGCCTAAAATTAATCGGTTATACCAGGTATATAGTGTTACGGAATACAGAAGTACGACGGAGAATTTGTGAGGTGTAGAAAGGTTTCTAGGCTAGGTGGCGCAAGCTATCGCCCCATAAAGGGGGCACAGCCGCCAGCATCCATCCATTCACAAGCCACCGCCGGCAGCTCCGTCGCCGCTGGATCGAACACTCCACAGTCCTCACACCATTCCGATTTCGGCACGGCGCCGTCGGCGCTTGCACCGGGGCGGGGCAAGCCGGCGCCTTGGGCGCGCGTTTCCGGCTGGAGCGGCGTCGCCGTCGCCGTCTGCGTTGGCGTAACCGCGCGTTGCATTATGGGGCGTTTCCCATATTGACGTCACACGTGACGTCACGCGTGACGTTGCAGGGTCACGAGTGAAGTCACTTGTGACGTTACCCCGCGTCGCATTATGGGTTAATTTTCCCGCTAAATTTAGAGGAGAAAATTTCTTGCTTAATTTAGCGGAAAGTTTCCCACTGAATTTAGCGGGGAATATTTTTCCGCTAAATTTAGCGGAAAATTTACCTTCAAACTACCCGCTAAATGGGAGGGGAGCAGGCGGAGTTGGGCAGAAATACTTCAAAAATGTATTTGGAAATACAAATACTGGGATTTATTAAAATAGTAGCTAAAATACTGACACTGAAATATATCTGTAAAAGTGTATCGCGATACGTATCGGAAAAACATTTTAAATAGAGGCACAATGTCTTTGGAAAGTAAAATACAGGAATACATTTTAGCGAGGGCAGAAATACAAATACAGAAATATTGATACTGCTATACATTTTTCAAATTTCTTTGAGACGCCAAATGAGATGAAGCTTGAAGTTGGAAGTGGAAGTTTTTGATCCCGAAATTACTTTCCCGTAGGCCTTTCCCGTAGGCTTGGCACTTTGCCTTGAAGGTAGTGGTTTCAAGCGACAAGAAGTCTTCAATGGGCTCAAAAAACGTCCCATCAAGGACTGACTGCGGTCCCTTTCTTGACATCCTGTCTGTCTGACGAGAGATGCGAGAAGACTTCGACATATAAATAAATTCTATATCATCCTAAATCCCAACAAAACGTCACCACGCCCCTGTCCAATAAGGACGCCCCTGTCACGGTGGAATGAACTGGTATTCTTTATCTGTAGGTGTGGCCTTGAACATGAAACTTTATCACGCTGCTGTATGAAAGTACAATACGTACTTTCGTTGTAGGTTACCTCGTTGAAGATCGTGCAGGCAGTGTCATTTGCAATATTGGAGAATAGTGGACCACCTGAAGCATCGTGGAACACATGTCTTATCTTCTGTTATGGTTGAAGAAACGATACGGTGGCATCCCTGTTGTGAAAGTCCTTCCTGCCGACCTTTTGTCACCGACGCATGGATTGCAGCCCTCAAGTTTCGCCTAGCATCATCCAAAACAGAGACTTCGTGGATTGCGACATGATGTTGCCGGCACAGGTGCGAGCTCTCCGAGAAACTGCGCGCTCGAGACGAGTCGCAGGTGTACAAGGTCTGGGTCGGCACAGCGAGGCCACTTCTTGCGTCCTTCCTGGGTTTCAGTTCACCAGAGCAGCGGGTTACGTTCACGTCGGCTGATGACGTACCCTTGAGCCGTGCGATATTACACGCGCTGCCGCAGACGCATTCGAATATGTGTTGAACTTCACTGCGTGAGTCATCCTACTATTTCAGGTCAACCACCGCCAGGCTCGTGCTGCAACGGACTGTGACTCAGCTTTGCCGGCTGGGTGTACTGTGTACGCTAAGGCAAGAGAGATGGTTAGCAGCGTCATTGGATGCCAGCAAACAATGACTCAAGAAATCCCTACCTAAGGACCTGCGGCAGAAGATGCTCTTACTCCACTCCTGGCACGCCACCTGGTTCGAGTCCCCGACTACGCAACACTTCTCAGAAGCGAGAAGACGACGCATAGAAAAATAGTTTGGAGAATCGGAAGGAACCTGGTCAGCATGGTAAGAATGCTCCAGCATCTCTTTGATCCTGATGCCCTCAAAAGTAAAAAAAAAAATAAAAAATTTGCTCTCGGACTTTAGGGGGGGGGGGGAGTATTTCTCAAGAAATGTAACGAAACACATTTCACCATGATTGTATCGGGATACAAAGAAACATCTAAAATGTATTTCGATGCAGGAATACAGATAAAGGTGAAACAAATGTACTGCGATACAGAGAGACAGATACGAAATGTATTTCTGAAATACTATCGCGATACATTTGCATCGCGATACTGCCTAACCCTTGGAGCAGCAGAGGAAGGGGGGTACAAATAAGGAGGAGGGGCATACTCTCCTCTCCGTACCTTCACTCCTCCTCCCCTAGAGCTGCGCTCTAATTCGGCATTACAGGAGGTTGTGAACGTCTTTCATTTTTTTGATTGGAGGAATCGAAAATGACGATTCGAAGGACTCTCCTCGTGCGACCAAAGCACTGGTCAAAGCGAATCCCTCGTGTCCATACCGTGCTAGGCGAGGTTCAACACTGGGCTGTGGGGACAACAAGCTCGATTAAGTGCCCCATATAGTTGATCTGTTCAATGGGCGCCAGCTTGTTTGTTTATGCTGACGCCATAACACAGATAATTCTTTTTCAACTCTTTGCACATATGGTTTGTGCAAGAACGTCAGAAATTCAGTCAGAAAGCTCCAAGAACAACACCGATGCCTAGAGTGCCGTAAAAAGCAAAAGCCTCGTTTTGTGCACAGCCCTCTATTCACAAGAGCCTGCGTTTGAGATTACTATTTCCCACTTCGGACACTGGTAGATAGAGACTGAGAGGATAAGAATTTTATTGCGAGGCATATTAACATGTTTACGCGGCAGCTTGAGTCGTTAACCGTCGTTCCTATCGATTAGTGTCCCGACTTCTTTAACTGTGGACTGATAACCGGATGCTCAGAGCTCGACCCGCCTTGTGTTTCCTAAGTTGTCAATGGTTGTTGTGAACAGAAAGGTCTCCTTCGAGTGTATTTTGCCGCAAAGCACCACGAAAAAAACAACAACAACAATGTTACGTCCTGTGAGGGCGCGATACATGGCGCGCCCAAAAAGTCATTTCAAAATAAAGCTCTTGTCCGAGACGCGAAAGGAAAAGTGACGTTGTGATTGAAACACCAAATAAAATAAATTATCATGTCGAATAATTGAGACAAAAAATGGGGAGTGCGTAAGACTGTTAAAAAGTTATACCCCTCGAATTTGTTTAAAAATGTATTGTTGTATATATATTTTTTTCTTAAAGGCTGCGTCTGAGTGGTCAATGTTAGAAAAGGTGTATGAAAAGTAACGCAAAGTTTAAGTTTATACGTTTTCTTAGGAAACACACAAAAAACATAGTGATACAGACGAGTATTCACCCATTTCGTCCGGGAATCCCCGAAGCGCTCGAAATTACGGCAGCTTGTCTCTTTTCCGGTTTTTCTCGGAACCAGGTTAGTTCGCAGCATTGAACACACACTTTGGTTTACGTTATGATGTTTACTCAGAACCTAAGTAGCACCGAGCGCTTTCGAGGACTTGAGTGCTCAACTTTCCAGAACGTTTCTCGCATCGGTTTGAATAGTTATCAGGGGTTTCTCGAGAGGATTAAGGGGGGTATTTTTACGGCTGTGCTCTTGTTCGCTGGGACGCTTTGAATCCGTGGATAGACTGACCTCTGCGCTGTTCAAACACGCCTCGGTTCTAGTGTTTTGATTTAAGCGCTTCGAAAACGCGGCTTCTTGGAAATGGCATTCCGGCTTGTGAAGTTCCCCGTAGAAGGAAATGGCATCCCGAGCGTGGGCTTGAAACGGTTTTTGAAAGGAATGTCTGCTGCCGTGTTCTCATAAGTGCATAGATGTTGACAAATTAAAGTAGTGTGATTTCTCAGTGAGTGGTAGAAAGCCTTTATGTTAAGTTTAAATACGCTTTCAAGCGCTCGTTTAAGTCGCTACCTCTTTCGACGCAAATTTTAAAATTCCTGCGATGGGTGCGGATATTTGTCAATAAAAATGCCAGCCTCTTTTTAGAAATTTCATTTTAAACGATGATTCTTTTTTTAACAAGTAGTGAAAATAACCTTTTGGATGAAGTAGGGTAAGATGTAAAGAACAAACCTCGTTTCTTTGACCCGCATAACATTTTAAAAAGTTCACACAACGCTGAAAGTTGAAATATCACGTGCATTAGACTGCAAGTAGAGCGAAAATACGCTAAATATTGCTAACATTTTTAAACTTTACTTAACTATTTTGCCAGTCACCTGATCGGTGGCCAACGCAAAGGTGAATGTCTGCAGACTGCACAAATAAACAAGACACAATTAAATAAATCGTATCTACCAACAACAACAATGCACGTTTTAAAGGACGCTAATTTCAACGTATCCACTAATATATACCTCTCCAGCGGCGAGTCTCAAACGAAGCGATTTACAGAGCGCGTCCCTGGTTTTGAGAGGGTACGTCAGTGTTGCCCGACTGCGCTGGGCTGTGAGTTTTCTACTCAGTGGGCTATGCCAGCCTGGCATAGGCGCACGTCCATACGCTGGTGGAAGTTAAATTGCCGCGTTTTATTTTTCATTTTGTGTTTTATGCCGAATAGATTTTCTAGTATTTTTTAAGAATGCATTATACTATTTTTGCTAGCAAAAACAAAGAAATGAAAGCTGCTTCTGGTGAGTCCGTGTGCGACAGAACAAATGCAACTCGAATGTTTGTTTCATATTCTGTTTATCTATTTACGGCACCACACACTCAGCCGTGTCAATCTACGAAGGTCTTAACTGTCGCGAATATCTGACCACACAGGATATCCGAACTGTATGGATATTCCCCACCCATAACATGAAATTCATCGAGTATCATCAATCGAACAACATATATTGTACGTACCCATGGTGCCGCGTTATCCGAACAGGATTTGAGAAAGTTCTCAAATAACACAGCATGTCCAATATACAGTGTCGACGGTAGTCACTTCACGACGATCGGACAGAATCCGGCGTGTTTTGGGACACATGTAGAAGAGAGCTGCTTTTCTGCAGAACTTCAAAGCAAATGAACGTACCTGTCTATTCCGTCCCCACACCCCGGACCCTAACCTATCACCTATTTTTCGCGAAGACCGAAACATAGCCAGGAAGGCTTTTAGAGCGCAGCTCTTAGGCGCCCGGTTCCGGCTTGAGCGGCGTCGGTGTCGCCATCGACGTCGCCGTATCGCCGTCGCTGTTGGCGTCGCCGTGAGATCGACGTTACCGTACTGAGTCACGTGACCCCCCCCTCCCCTGAGGTCACGTGACTCCCGTTACGTCACGGGGTCACGTGACCTCGGAGGGAGTAGCAGAGCCGGGTGACGAGGGAGGAGGAGGAGGGAGGAGGGGTATACCCTCCCCTTCAGCTCCCTTCCATCCCCCTCCTCAAGAGCTGCGCACTGAGTCGGTGTTGCAGTGGACTTGTAAGCGGCTTTTGATTTTTGGAGATTATCTCGACGGAAATAATCCTCCGAAGAACGTCAAACTGCCCGCGTCGCGGCTGTTTGATGTTCGCTCTCTTCGTTCGTTTCCTGTGAAGGCCGAGCAGGATACGAGCCCTGCTATTCCCTGGTTTTTCACAGTGAAAGATAACACACAAAGGGTAAGCATCCCAAGCAGGCAAATAAAGTAAAATCTTCTAAGAAAAGCCTGCGAACTACGAATGCATGATGCAGGTGAGAGTCACGTTGACCGGGTATCCAAAGCTCAGGCGGTGGCAGAAATTTCTGACTGATAGGGTCGCTCGCTTCGCAAGATGGCGGTGGCCAGAGAGCTCTTTTTGCAAAGGTCTATAAACGGCGAGATCAAATAAAAATGTCAAAGCAAATTATTATGGTTGAACTATAAGTTACAGCAAACTGATAAAGAAAAATTACCAACAGCGCACTGCGGAACCGACATTAAATGCGACACGTCTGTCGATATGAATGACTAGGTGTGGAATGATTCATTAGATAGTGAACAGCATAAATATCTGATTGGAATCTAAGAAAAATTAATGCAGAAACTAACATGTTCATGGTACTTCTTGTTTTGTGGAGTGCGACGACAAAGGCAGAAGTCTGATTGATGACGCTTCAGGGCAAATTGTTTGGTTCATTCATGGGACAAGGAATGAAATAATATTTGAAATAATATTTATGTTTGTTTGTGGCACTGTTATGGTTTTGTTTTGTTTGCTGTGTGTTTTTATATTGGTATTATATTGCATAGTCTTAAATTGGTGTTGAACGTTGTCATTGACTATATTCTACATTAGTTTAAGGTGGTTGATCGACGAATCAAGTGTACGGAACCCGTTTAGTTGTTTATCATGCGTGTGAGTGAACAAAGACTAATTCTACCCCAGTGTGTCAGTGGAGGGAAGCGGATTCGCTTCTGTCTTGAATTCAATGCCATCTTGTAAAGAAGAAATATTGAACACAACCCCAGACTGGAAAACGACTGCGAATAACTACGGAGCCAAACAGGTTCTATACCTGGGTTCGGTCTTTAAGGTCAAGTACAGATCGATGTAAACTAGAAAGAGTACAATCAAATCGCCAAGCCGTTTAACTATTTCTTTTCAATCTTTGTTTTAGTATAACAATGTATGCGACCTATACCTCGTTTCAGCACAATCCAAAGCGCAGCCTACGCTGCAACCGATTGAGACAAAACAAGGAGGGCAATAAACGAAACATCACGACATTGGTCATCCTTCTGTGAGAGTACTACCACCGACCAAACCAACCAAGCGCAGAATAAGCACTTGGACCTTGGAAGCTTTGGAATCTTAATTATAATAATATTAAACTTTATTCAGACTCAGTAGTCTTGGCTGGTGGGGCAAAAGGCGATCTAACGCCGCCTGACGAGGCTCCACCAGCCGTGTACATCGTTCAGCAGCAGAGAAGGACAAAAAAAAACAATATATATAATAAAAAAAATTCAACAGCATTTAGACAATGATAGGACAAAGTCTAAAATGTTAGCGCTAGTAGTAATATAAATACACATAACACTCGGGTACCATCCAAGTCAAAAGTAATAATACATTCACATGAACACACGTCATACCATCTACGTCACAACCGTACAATCAACAATAGTAGAAAAAACACTAGCCAAAATTCAACAAGAAGTAAGCTTTCACACTCTTTTTAAAGGTATAAGGCGATACAGCATCTTTAACTATTTCTTCAATTTCCAAATACTTATTTAAAAATTCAGGAACTTGATGTGCTAATCTTTGTAAACCATAATTTGTTCGAGATTTCGGTGTCATATAATTTTGGTCCCTGAGATTATAAGGTGTACTTTTACGTTGATAGAGCTCGTAGAATGCCGCCTGGTCACTACTAATTTGTTTATATATTTCTACCGCAAGTTTAACATTGAAAAGCTGATCAATACGCAGTATTCGATACTTCGAAAAATAAGGGGCTGCATGCTCTTTGGATGATACGCTTTCAATGGTGCGTACAGCTTTTTTTGAATGGTAATGATTTTGTCAAGGTTGGTTTTTGTGGTTGAACCCCATACTAAAAGACAGTAATTAAGATGTGAGTTTATAAGGCTGTAATAAAGTTGGCACATAAGCCAGCTGGGAAGAAGAAACTTGACTCTATTTAGAATGCCAACTGAACTAGATATTTTAGAGCGCACATGGTTTACATGGCGTGTCCAATTTAATGTTTCGTCAAACCAAACCCCCAAGAACTTGTGCGAAGGTACTTGCTCTATTAATGAATTTAGAAATGTTATAGTCACAGGACTGGTCATCTCTATTTCTGGGCTTGAAGATGATGTATTTTGTTTTACCTATGTTCAGTTCTATTTGATTTAATTGCAGCCATAATGATAATTGGTGCAGCCAAGCGTTCGCCGAGTTTTCAAGTTTTTCTAGGCTCTTGTCGGTGAAAAAAACATTAGTGTCATCGGCATATAGAATAATATTTGGAGTTGCTGGTATGTTGATTAGGTCATTTATGTATAAGATAAAAAGTAATGGCCCTAAAATTGACCCTTGTGGAACACCGTAATATATTTGCTTCAGCTCTGATTGAAAACCATTAATGAGTGTATATTGTAAACGATTAGATAAATAATTACGGATCAAGTCTAGTGCGATACCTCTTATACCGTATAATGGTAGTTTTTCAAGAAGAACATCGTGTTTAATAGAATCAAAAGCCTTTCTAAAATCCAAGAAAATTCCAATTGTATATAACTTGTTTTCAAAAGCATCACTTAATTTATTTTTTATGTTTAATAAGGCCATTTCGGTAGATCTGCGTTTTTGAAAGCCATACTGCTGTTTTGCAATTAAGTTCTTCTCTTCTAGATAACAAATCAATTTGCTATTTATTACTTGTTCTAAGATTTTTGAAAAAAGCGGTAGCACCGATATTGGCCTATAATTGTTCATATCATGCTTTGGCCCACCTTTATGTAAAACACAAACTCTAGCGATTTTCATCCTATCAGGAAAAATTCCCGTAGATAAAGAAATATTGCAAATGTGTGCCAGAGGAGCTTTTATGAGGTACGAGATTGCCTTAATTGGTGCTGCTTTAAGATCATCCTGACCAGCTGAGGTGTTATTCTTTAATGCTAGTATTAAGGTAATAACCTGTTCTTCACCAATTGGTGAGAGAAAAATTGAGTTTGATATCACGTTTGGAATATAAGAGCTAATAGTCTCATTCACAACCGGAGAAGAGGAAGACCCGCCGCAGCGTAGGAAGTGCGAATTAAATTGGTTTGATAGTGATACACCGGCGTATGCAACACCATCACTAGTGATTTCAATGGGGTGTCTACTAGTTGGTCGCGATATAAGACTTGCCACTTCTTTCCATATTTTCTTGGGATCGTTAGAGATAGCTGAAAACTTGTTTTGATGATAATGCAATTTGGATTTCTTAATATCTGAGGCTAATTTATTTCTAAATTTTTTGTACTCAGCCAATATTTTTTCATCTCTCAGTTTGATGAATTTATGGTTCATTGAGCCATTTATCATCCTAGACACCATAAAAAATATAGTCATTGTGGCGTACGCTAAATAAAAAATAAAAACGCGGTAAAACATAAAAGGATGGAAGTGACAAACAAGAAACATTAAAAACAATATACTTCGCAATAATGAGGGTATGGAAAATGTCAGGAGTGTTCATCGTTGCGTAGTAGAACCTCTGTTATCCATTTTACATCGAATCGACCCATTCAGTGAAATGGCGTTCGATGCAACGGTTTGAATCAGACGGCGTTCGATGAAATGGCGTTTGATGAAACGACGTTCGTCGAAATGTCCGGACCCAGATCGAAGCTTACATATGTACGATGCAAGCGGGATTCGGACAAGCTTGGGGCGCGTCAACATAAAAACTCCGTCATCGTGTCTCAAGGGACCATCGTGTATTTTGATGACGCATGAGTGGTGGGACTGTGGTGTTAGTACCTTCGTGACTTTGGCATGTAGCTTAGACCGCGACGTCACACTCATGACGTCACGGTGTTCATGTGATGTAACGGAGTTTTAAGAAGTGCACCGTGACGGGAGCACGTGAACACCGCGGTGACGTCATGGCGTACACATGACGTCGTTTCGCGAACGCTGTGGTGACATCATGACGTTTACGTGACGTCATCAGCGTAATGGTCGTCAGATGATGTCACGTGACGTGACCTGACGTCAAATAACGTAATCCGTGACGTCATGTCACTCACGACGTACCTTTATGTTAAGTGACGTAACACAATGACGTCCGAGACGACCTACGAATGATATGAATTTAGAGCTGTCTTTAGAAATTACCGAAAAGAAGGGGAGTCTTTTTTTTGACGTGGTAGCTCGTTTTTGCCGGGTGCACAAAACGAAAGCGATGCGGACAGCAAGTCGTCTGCTTAACGCAGAGGGGTTGTGATGACATCAGAACGCCGAGCTCTTATTGGCTGATTAAGAGAAAACTCTGGGTAGACCTAAAGGCATCTAGCAATGAGGTCTACCCACTATCCTTCCAGTTCGAGCCAATCAGAGCGCTGCGTCGTTCAGACGTCACCGCAACTCGCGCGCAAGAAGCAGCCGACTTGCTCTCCGGATAGCTGGGAACTCAAGTGTTCGATTCAGTGTTTGTTATCATTAGATGACACAGAACAAAAAGTTCCGGTTGCACTTTGTTAGCTTATACCCCGTTTGATACTTAGTATACAACGCTGTCAAAGCCAACGTTACTAGATCAAAGTCAGTTCATAAGCTTCCTGGGTCGTCTGGCGCCTTTTCGTGGCGCGTACGCTCGCCCTATGGAGAGAAGTCACGGAGCCGGCGAAACGTTGGATGCACGTTGGCTGTGGTATAAAACATTTCTACTGTGGTTTTTCTGGCGAAAAATAAACTTGCGCAAAAAGTTTGCAAAAAAAAAAGCGTCGCTCGAAAAAAAAAATTTTTTTTGCCTTTGTTAATGATGGCTTTGTCACTGGTGGCTCTAGGAACGCTATCCGCCCGCGCCTGCTCGCGTGCAGTTAACATAGAGGCAGACTTGTGCCTATCTCAAATACTCTACTCAAGATCCTGTATCTTAAATACTTTTTGGATTATCTTGGTATCTTGCAAATACCTTTGATGGAGAGTATTTAATACTCTATTTTAATTACAATTCCGAGTATCTTGTACTCATTATCTTAAATACATTTTTGACATTCCGCCATTTTCCGAGTTTTTTGATATGAGGTGGCGTGGGCGTGGCACGAGCAAACGTGAACATTCTTTCGAGCAACCAAGTCCTGCTGCTAGCTCCGATTAGCGACGGTGACTTTAACTGAGCTCGTGAAGATATCGCTTTTTTGCCGACTGTGACTCATATTTCAGCCCAAATTTCGTACAATGGAGGTTCAAAATTCGTACAATGAAGGTTCTCCCCACGCAGTATAGAAGGTTCTGCGCCTTCCCAAAGGCGCCTTTTCTGTGTACTTTCGTCCCCAACCACCTAATAGGCGTATCCGGTATGGGCGACGAAAAATAATCTAGCGTTTCAACCTGCAAATAGTAAAAAAATAAAGGGAGGCAAAACGAGAAATTGTGACGGTTACGCTTATATCCTAAATGCCTCTATCGGCGCGGCAAGGGCAAAACAATGTTTTCGCCCATACTGGAAGTGACGTCAGTTCAAGATGGCGGCGCACTTGCAGAACAAGGTCTATAGAGTCCCCCTCCCCCCCCCCCCACAAAAAAAAAAATCCTCAAATAAATCCTTGGTTTTACGGAAGTAAAGATGCACCCCTGAGGCGCGAGCAGACTGGGAAACGACCTACGAGAACAATGCAAACTGAGTGTCAAGAAATTAACAGATAAAAAAATTGAGAAGTGGACACGCACAAAAAGTTGACATTTTTGTTTTGCTTTTTGTATATTTTACGCCGCTAAAGCAAAACGTCGAGTTTTTTTTTTCTTTTTGATGTTATTAGTTCGGCACTTATTGCTCTCGCGAACACTGTCTGTAAGCTGGAACATTGATAAGCAGAGAATAGTACAGGAATCGAACTAGAGCTGGATTGCGCGAGACACAAGCACGAGACACAGCGCGAAAATCCTCCGATTCGACGTCCGATCCGACAGTACGACTGCCTGATCCGAAAAATTTGGTCGCTTCAGGCGTCGGATCGGCGATCCGACGTGCGTCCAACGCGCCAGATAGTTTCGCACGGCGGACGGATTGTCGGATGCGTCCAGCCAATGACAGCACAGCTAGCGCGAACGTCATGATGACGTACCGTGTCTGGCGGGACGGGCGACAGGAAGCCGGACGCGTGGATCCCGTTGACTCATTCGAAAAAGATGGCCCCGGCAAAGAATGCACGCGCTAGCGAGAACGAGCTCCTAACTTCGCTCGTGCGAGCTAGACCGTCAATCTGGGACCAGAGATCTATGAACGCGGACCTCCGCTGGAGTGCTTGGATCTCCTGGGCGGAGCCAAACGGATCGTCGTGTCGCATGCAAGGTCGGAAGCGTGTGTCTCAAACTGTCGCGTACGGCAATTCGGAGCGGCGTTCGGACTGTCGGATCGGACGTCGGATCGGACGATTCTGCCGTCCATGTGTCTCGCGCTTTACCTCTCAAATTGCCAACAAAGTGTCCCCCAACATTGAGTGCTTTTCTGAACGCAACCTACTTGAAGATGGTGCGACCACTGCCGTGCCAGCTATTATGTGGGTTTTTTTTATCCATTCACTCATATCCGTGTCCCAGGTTCGTTTATAGTGAACTTCCCGTGTGAGGAATTTGGATTGTAGTTAAACGATGTGTCTAAAGTGCGCCGCGGGTTGTGATATCCAGCGATGTCACTATTGGCAAAGCGTCTCTTACCTGTTTGTCACCCTTACACCTTAGTGTTTACCTACACAGGCCTGGGCACCGTTTGTTTGTTTGTTTGTTTGTTTATTTTATTTTTGACACAATTGTCAAGGGGTTGGGACAGTAAGCGAATACAATCACCTGACTGGTGATTGTATTCACATCTGCTAGTCAGGTGATTGTCAATACAATCACCTGTTAGCATGCACACAATCACCTGACTGGTGATTGTGTGCATGCTCCATTGTTCATGCAGGCCGGAGTGGTAAAAAAAGAGCCCCTCCTCCCCTCTCACCGGAGAACACGAACTCCAGCCGAGCACTGACGCCGCGTTCGGTTAAGTCAGCCGAGCGCTGAGCCATTGTATTTGTTCTCCCCATGCCCCATCCATCTAGTTCTAAAGTTAACCGCTTGGGGCGCCAGTCGCAGAAATGTTTTGTAACATCTATCAGTGATATTGCCACACGAGTTGTCCAGCGAGCGCGTGCCAAATGGTTGCCGCGCTTAGCTCTCGCGCGGAGACTCCGGGTTCGATACCAGAAAGCGGAATTCTCTTTATTTAATCCTTCAATTCGACATTCTGGAAAGTTCGAGAATTTTGTCGCCTGATCGAGTTACGAATGTTCTACGCGCCGAACTTTCTACGCCGAATGTTCCAGAAATCCACGCGGGTACAAAATGCTCCGTGTGGCGGTCCAGAGTCAGTCTCGCCCCAACGCTCGGTCCTGCTGTTTCGCCGACATCGACGCCTGCGACGCTAGCCTTTTCTCCATTTTGTTTTGGGAACAAGTTCGCCCCATTAAACGTTTCGTTTCTTCAGTTATTCGCCGCCTCATCGTTTATCATTCGTGATAAAATAGCCCTACGATACTTTTTTTCCCGTTTTGTGTTGTTGCAGTGCTAATCAAAGCCATTCTGGTAACCTGATTTGCGTAGCCGCATAATTGTCGTTGTCAATGACGTCGATAGAAATTAGCAATGCGAAGTATCTTCAAAAGTAACTGAAATACATTTCTAAGTATTTGTACTCTACTCAAGATACTTTACAGTGAAAGTAACTTGAGTAGTATTTTAAATACTTTATGAAGCAGGTATTTAGTAACTTAAATTAAATACTTTTATCGAGTATTTTGTCCAACACTGCATAGAGGTACCGCTTTCGAACGCCGCTCTTCCGTAGAACTTGGCAACGGATAGATCTAAGAACGTTGGTCAAAGCTACTGGTGCGAACGGGCGACTTCATGTATTGTTTCGTCTGCGCGAAAACACGTGCGAATGAGCTTCGAGATCAAGCATCATCCTTGCGCCGGCAGCTTTGACAGCGTTAGTATCAAACAGAGTACATACACTTTTCGTTGCAAACGCCACCAAGTGGTGCTCCAGTCTTTGACGTCCCAGCGAACTTCCGGTTTATAAAAATAATGAACAAAGTCCACCTTAACACCGCTGCTTCAAACGTCGAAGAAATATTTAAACACCAATTCACCAGGACAACGCCAAAAGAATCAAGAAGCGCGAGATCTCTTCAATTTTTTTAAACATTCTTGTAAATTAGTTTGTCTTTTTCAAGGTGTTAAAGAGGCGATGCAACGATTTTTGTACTTTGCGCAAATGCCATTAAGAAGAAATCCCTGATGTTAATGACCCGTGAAACACGCGTGCTTTCTTGAAGGGCGTTTGACACGTCAAGAAAATTCAAAGTGCCCGCCAGTGCCCTCTGACGTAACAATGTACCGCAAGGTGTCGGGGCGGTCAGAAGGGAGGCATCGACCTACATCACTAAAAGTGGGTTCGCCGGAAGTCACGTGAGTTTCACTCCTCGTGCTCTCCACGATCGTGCCTAAGAATTTTTGTTTTTATTCTTGTTTTTTCCACGAGCGATCGTAGAAAACGAAGTTTCAGTTCCACTAGCTTTTATCGCTGCACCGTTGGTTAGTTTGCGTGCTGTAAAAGTTGAGGACGAAGTCAGTGGATCGACGTGATGGAGGTCAATGATGAAAGCGTTGCGAGTACAAGCCAGTGTACGAGTGCATGCCATCAGTCCGATGGTACAGAGCCATACTGGAACACAAAACAAGCTATCGAGTTTTGAAAAAAAAAATTTAGAACGCTTGCAGAAATTAGGATTGCTAGCATACGACACGCCCGATCGCATTGCTGAAGGTTCAGACACCGAGGTCGTCGAATCATCGGATACTGTCCAGGCTGAAGATGCCTGCCGTCTAGAGAATACGAAGTGGTGAGTGTACCAAGTACAAGTAAACGTCGAGCATAAAGTACGTGTTTTGTCTAGAACATGAGTAGAACTTGTTTACTAGGTTCACTGACTCCTCTTCTTCTACCTTTACAGCAACATTAGGCGATGAAAAGCAAATAAAAGAAACCTTGTCTGCTTGGATTGCTCGCGAAAATGCGGAGAATCACAAAAATATTAAAAAAATTATTACACGCGGTCGCGGTAAGCACAAGGAGTGATAGAACTCACGTGACTTCCGGCGATGCCTCCCTTCTGACCGCCCCGACATCTTGCAGTACACTGTTACGTCACAGGGCACTGGCGGGTACTTTGAATTTGACTTCGTATTTCCATTTTTTATTAAAAAAAGACTACGCAACTCTGAAGTGAAAAAAAGATCGGTGGTGTCCTGATACACCATTTTAACGCCTAGCATGAAAAACAAAATATTTTTTTGGCGTGTCCGAATTTTTTTAACTACATGCAATCGAATTCGCAGAAACTTCAATAAAGAAAAACGAGCAGCGTTCCCCTCAACACGCAGCCAGAACAAGCGGCCACGTGATCTGGAGCCGATTGTAGGCCGCCAGTGTTTATCATCGCCACGCCTTGGGGTTGGCAAGGCACAGGACACGCGCTGAGTTCCAGACAGATGTTAGGGTATGGCTATTGTCGTCATTGCAGCGTTTGGACACGGGCCACTACCCTAAGGCATCTCGAGCTATCGATTGTCACGTGCCTAAATTGAGTGCCCACGGTATGTTTCGAGATCACTTTATGCGCGGCATTAAAATACCGTCGCTGGGCGGTACTGCGACCGCCCAGCTACGTTATCAAGTTTGCGAAGGAGAGATTGAATGAAAACGCTCGACCAGTAACGCAGTGGCGTCACAAGGGGGGGGGGGGCGGACCGCCCCGGGTGCAGCGCTCAGGGGGTGTCACGGCGGGCCACGAGGGGGGATCCGGCGACGCGGCGGAGGGGTGTCGCGGCGGACTACCGCTCCGGGTACCGCTGACCCTCGTGACGCCACTGCAGTAACGTTGCGTGCGAGTTTCTATGAGTCCCACTAGTTCCAGTAATCTTGTGTAAAGTAAAAGACATTCCAAATGAATGTCGTTGCACCGCCCCTTTAAATCATTAAAACAGAAGTCCCTCGCTAAATCTTCAACTTGGTTGTCCGTGTAGCATTTATGCTTTCTAGCACAGTTGACATAAGGAAGGTCGACAGGCTTGCAAAGACGGAGACACCGAAAGTCACTTGGTACGCAAGCAGCGGTTCACGTTTGGAAACTGTAAAATGGTATATACTGTAGTGTCTGTGGTTATAGACCTTTCCAAAAAGGGTACCTGGCCGGTTCACTTTGCTGTGCTCATGCGTATAGCGCGTGAGTTTCTCGCTTTCCGAAGCGACGAACATGCGCGTGCTGGACTGAGAAGATCACACGCTGGGCTGAGGACTTGTAAATTTTGAGTTGGTGGTACAGCGCACCTGCCGTTGAGAAATTGTTTACTCTGCTCCGCTCCTCACATTTCGCTTTAGATATGTTCACATGGATTTCAGAAATGGATGTACTCGGTCTAAGCAAATTATAAATTGCGTCGAAAACTTTTTTATTCCCAATCACTCTCTAAGTCAACTTTCGGAAGCATGCTGTAAACTTTTCTTAATTTAATAAATCCCTATAGCACTCATGTTATTTGGGAAGGTGCTGACAGTGCGAAAACGTCAGTAACAAGAATGCAAGGCACACATGGGGCATGATGTGATGCAGTGGAATTCGGAATGTTTGCAATGAGATTATTTTTAGCAATCATAGCGATGAGGAACTTTGTAAAAATAAACAGAAACAAAAGTAAAAGTTAAGAAAACAGCACAAACCAAGGACAACAACCACAACAACAACGACTCTAGCAAAAGCTGCAGCCTGTTATAAACGGTACATTCGTTTACATCCATCCATCCATCTATCGAGACAGCTAAATGTTTCAACAGGAAACTTTGTGAACTAATGAAGAAGCAGAAAGACAGTGCAGCGACGATCTAAACTTGTAGGTTTTTCACATTGTCTACTATTCGCGGGAAAGAGACGTTTACTTAGGTACATTTATTCTGCACCTGCATTCGCTCACTTTCATTAAATTATTTGTGCAGGAAGCTCAATCGGCCTTATTTATCCACCTTTTTAAGTTTCTCAATTCTCCTCCCTTCCCCGCTGTAGCTTAGAATTATGAAGCCTTCGTTTCGTTAGCTAAGAATAGTGGCGAGTTGGTTTTAGTACTTTGCAGCCAGTTTTGGAGTTCAGTCACACCGTCTATAACCGCCAACGTCAGACAGTGTGGCTGAACCCCAAGCATTTTGTTGCAGTTAGCTTACGCGTCTCATTGAATTCTTACGCAATTTGGTTGAAGAGAATGTTTTTTGTGTGGTATGCTTAAAACGTTAAACTATGCGCTTGTGTTTTTAATTATACGTATGTTAGAATAAGATTGCAGGCAATCTTTACTGGTATCGTCCCGTTTAATCGGTCTTGTCAAATCCTAATTTCCGTTCCCCATTAATCGCATAGCAAACTCGTGTATGAAACCCTTGGCAGATCGTTTTCTTTTGAATGGTCATTATTCGTTTTCATTCTAATGCGTGGTGATCTCTTGCGTAATTTGGTTCTCATCGTTTAGAATCGGCATTCGCGATTTAATTCTCGAGGTTTGGAAAGGGGCAATCACCCTTCACCCGTAGCAACATTATTGCAACGAAAAAGTAATGCCGAAGAACTTTGAAGTCAGCTTCCTTCTGTTTTTTTATACAAAAATTTCTTCATTCTGTGTTACACACTAAGTGTGTGTGTGTGGGGGGGGGTGGAGGGGGGAGGGGGAGTGCATTTAGTCATTACGCCTTCTTGTTGATTTCAAAGACGCAATTGTTTTCGACTTGAATAGGAACGACAAATCGATATAAGGCATTTCGTTTAGGAAATCATTTTATGTTCGTTTACTCCCCGGGATCTTCGTGTGAATTAGGTGTATGTTTATTGTTCATCGGCGCATTTTCTCTAAGCTGTTCGATGCCGTCTCAGTGTGCCTTGATACTGATATTGCGAGGTCAAGAACAAAGTGACGAAACCTTGTTTTCCTACCCGCGATTACGAGATTCGTCGTCTTTTGTTAGCCGACATTGTAGTCTAACAGTAAATAGACAGTTTCAGAAAAGTGCATCTTAATGCTTTTCGTACACACAAAATGGCGTCGTTGCCACTGCGAATACGCCGAATGCTGACCACGTTTGGCGCTTTGCGGGCGCTGTTTTAGCACACGCGAATTTTTAGATAATGCGTGTCTACGCAAGGAGTCGTAGCGCTCCTCCGAGGAGGGTTCGTGATGATACTTTGGCTAAAGCCAAGACGAGCATAGTTACAAAATTGCTAGAAGAACCGCAGCTGCGGCAGGCGTCGCGAGTGCGACATCGGCGGCATTCTCTCGACTGTGATCTTCAACGCGGTGCGACATTGCACTCCTCACGGGAGGTGCGCGACATAAACGCTTTGAAAAACCCGGCAAGTGGGCGATTACATTTGGTAACTTGCTGACTGCGACGGGCAAACGTTTCTCGGCGAAGATACTGCAGTGTGCAAAAATGAGTAGAGCAGACCTCTCTCGCCGATCTTAAGCGACACGACCGGTCGACCGCTCCCGTCGCATTCTCATATTTAGCCAAATATAAAATCTTACTGTGAAGCAGTAAACTTGTTTTTGTTTTTCCTAGTCGCAGCGTTTCCTGTGTCAAATAAAAAGTGTACTTTATGTGGCGTTGCAAGCGGAAGGTGCTTGAACTTTTCCGTCGAGGCGGAGAAACGCTATTCTAAAACACTCCTGCGCAACGCGCGCTAACGCAAGAGCTAAATTTAGAGCTAGCGTGCGCTAAAATTACGTACGTTATTTTAAAACTCCTTAATAGCATTAGCTGCTAGTTTACTGAGCTCCAAAAGTTTATTGATAGCACCACAGCACCTGGTTCTTAACAAATTAAACCACTTACTGAGTAAACATAATGGGGATTATATACATAATTTTAAAAATGTTCGAGCCACCTAGTGGTCTTTCCAAAAACTTTGAATGGAAGTGATTGTTAAAAAAAAAAGTAGTCCATAAGGGTAACATCCCCACTTTCGCGAACCTATGGCAACGCACGAAAGCCAGGTTATGATAATCATAAAATAATTTGTAGTTCGGCAAGTAGGTACATTTCAGATTAAAAAAGTTAAAAAAAACGAGGACAACAGGAAGAATCGTTTCGTCCAATTCTTCCTATTGTCCATGTTTTGTTGTATTTTTTGGCGCTTTTCAAATCTATGATTATCAATAGACACCTTTCAAAAGTGTGTGCTTTCTAGTATTTGTGGCGTTGATTGATTCGCCATAATTTAGGCATGCACTTTGAGCAAGCATTGAACACGAGTACTGCATCAGAGCTCGCCGTGAACTCGGATCAAATCCCACGCTTTGCATGAAAAGTAACGCCCAGGATATGGCCGCCACCAGAGTTGCTCGGGAAACGTTTTCAAAATATCTATTCTGTGTTGCTTGCTGAACAGGGTGTTTCTGGTTCATAGAAGCTGCGTGAATCTGCCATCGAAACGGCGGGTTGGTCCCAGAGAAAACATGGATATTTACTCTCTGACTAGTGCTGAATTGTATATGTGTTTTTATCTAACACGGATGTCCCTCTATGAAATTTTTTTTCTCGCTTTCGCTTAATATACTTGCTTCCGAACGTTCCTGCACTCTCACATGTTTACTCTGTTTATTGTTACTGAAGTACATGCCTAGATGGTAAGAGAAACTCTATATGCTGTTTAACGAGGCTTTTCAATATATCACACCTTTCTGCCACATTGCTATGCTTGTTTTGCTTTAGGGCCTCAGAGCCAGTCAAGTTACCACTTGGTAGCTTTTTGTCTGGAGGCCCGCCAGAGTAAATTTCTAAAAATAAAATTTCATTTAATTTCATTTTCATATCCCATTTCACTTGAAGTTCGCCGTCAGCGGTCGATATGATTGGAAGATGCCAATCAATCGGCGCCGAAAAGAGCATTGTCTCTGTGCTCATCATTTTTGCGCGTTTGCCATGACCGACTGAACCAATCACGCACAGTCAGGGCGGAGGATAAACACCGAAAGAATTTAAATCGCGACTTAAATCCGAACGGAGTCACTACGACGATACAATTCGAACCTTTTCCGTAAACGTTTTCCCAAAATACCTTTTCTACTTATCGTTTGTCTATCATTTGATGCTTTCTTTGGGCAATTGTTTTTTATTTAATAGAGTGAATCATTAAGCAGGAAATATTTCTAACAGGCCATACACGAGCACAAAGCGGTGGTCTTCTGAACAAATCGGAACGGCGAGCTTTTCTTCTATCGTGCGTGTCATTTGTCAATCACGTAACGTCCTACATCAAGTTAATAAGAACGCGAAGGAAACTAAAGCTGGAAAAGTAACGTCCTATAGAAAAGGGCAGAACGCAAAACAAAAAAAATCATATAGAACTTTTTGCTCACTATACAAAATATTAAACTGTTTTTGTTCTACTAGGAAGGGGTTTAACTCAATAAAGTGTGTTACTAAACTGCGCTTTAAAGTATAAATATAGGGAAATTCTTGATTTCGCATATTTTTCAGTGATCGGACGGAATGGTAAATCAATCAGTCATGTTTAAAAATGCATATATTATTAAAACTCATTATTTATAATTACAATGATTTAGATGAAATAAGTACGGATTACATCAAATAAATATGATTTCAATAACAAACATTTGACTTATATAATTTAAAAAAATCGTGACTTTTTTATGCGCAAGATGTTGTTTCGTAGCCCTGCGATTGATTTATGTGGTATAAGTTAACTAGATAAAGCACCACGCCCACCCAAATTAAAAAATAAATTGGCTGGTGTTTGTGTGACGGAAACTCTTCGTTAAGGACAGTGACTTAAGCACTAAACTTTGGTGTCTACCGAACTGTAGTGCTAAATAAAATGCCAAAAACAAAATCCGGTTTGATTTAAATTTATTGATCAAATCGTCATGTTCAGAACTGCGTCTTATAAGCAACGCCGCGGATGCTGTTTTCAGTCCACGGTGTAAGATAAATGTGGAGACGGCGCTTGTCGCAGGTGCCACGATAAGGTCATTGACTTGCCCTCGTTGCAAGCGGCGCCATCAGATTTCTCCTCAACATGCGGCTAATGGCAGCCTGTAGCGGGCCGGTTGCCCATGCTTCTCTACGGGAGTCACGCCTGTTTTTGAACGTCGTGTTCTGGGTGGCCTACGTCGTGTTGAACTTGGCACTCGCGTTACGCGTAATGCTTAAACGCTGTTTCGTCATTAAACTTAGTTTCTTACCTCAACGGCGGCCATAACAGTTTTGTGAGCGTCTTGAAGCGAAGAGCTTTCTGTCGGGGTGTTCACTGTTCAGGCCAGCGTCCGTCAAGGTCAGAGCAGACGCTCCGAGCGCAAAGAATCCCGCAAGCGGGTGCCATGGGCGGGAGACGTTTTCTTGGGGTTTGTTTTGTTTATGTTTTCCTTCTTAGCTGCGTCGTCCGGACGGCGGAAACACTGTCACCTAAAGGCCCATTCACACACTGGCGTTTGACCATGACCGAATCAGACAAGACCGCTTTTTGAAGCTCTTGTGGCGGCTTACGACGGACTGCATTGCTGCACAGCCGGTTGCGAGCTGTCGCAAGAGCTTAACCGGTCCTGTCTAAGTAGGTTGTAGTAAAGCGCAACTGTGTGAAGAAACCTCAAAGGAACGTTAAAATTTAAAAGAAAACGTTTTTTTATTTAAAGGGCATTGATAGAACATTAACTTTTTTAATAAGATTTCCACGAAGCATTTTTTTTTATCGTGCAATATTTACACCTTAAGATGGAATGTAGGTGGAGGTTACGGCCCGTTCTAAGCCCCGCTCAACGTTACTATTACCTCAGTTGTGGAATTCCCGCGAAAGGGGGTACCCCCCCCCCCTCCCCATTCACTTCAGTCCACCTCCCGTCGTTCAAAGCGCCCTCTAGATTTTCATTGATTAAACTGTGCGTTCCATAGAGCTTCGAAACGTACGTACCCCATACAATACACTGCAGTTACCAAAGCGGCCGTCCCGCGCGTCGAACGACGGGAGGCGAGTCGGGGTGAGTGAGGGGGGTTACTTCTCGTCCATGCAGCGCCTATGAGCAGTTTAGTAACTGAGCAAATCTAATAACGTTGGCTTGCCCACAGATCAGTGGCCCCGCCCATTACTACTGAACTGGCTTGGCTGCTCGGCTGGACATGCTTGCCAGCCTAGTGTATACCTTTCGCTATGGTGCCCTGGAACGCGTCCCCAACTGGTGTGTTTACCGCGTTCAAACATTGGTCCCTGAAATTAGGCTTTATGACGTCATAGAAGCTGTCATGCTCTCGACGGTCGCGATCCTGGCGGCGTCCCAGCAGCTGTGGTGGATGTGGCAGACGCCTGTTCTGGCGCAGGTTGCTGTTCACTTTGACAATCCATGGAAGCTACAGCAGCAGGACGTTGCGATGCCATGACGACAGCGACAATAACGTTCACTCATGCTGCTCGCAGTTTCTCGTTACTATTTCCGAACGACCGCCATGATCGCGACATACAACAGCATGATACTCTGGCTTTTGTGATGTCATTTGTTGCCACTTCAAGACCACTTTTGATGTATGGGCACTTAGGGTGCTAAGCACACCAGTCGAAGATGCGCTCCAGGCACTGTACTTTCTCAACATCCGGTGAGTCTAGCCTGGCGTCTTACACCGCCTGCTAGTCGTGCGAGCAGACGCCCGGAAGACTCCGGCATCGCCTGCTGCTCCACTACCGTCTATCGCGTTCGCAATGCCCAAACGCTGAGATGAAAGCTGCGAGTCGGCGTCCCTTTTCTCTTTCGTCCGCCTCCTATTCCGCCCTGCCTAAAAAGTTCTTGGCCACGAAAGCGGCGTTCTAGCATTCCATTATGCACAAACCACGGTCCAATACAAGCGTCTCTCAGCGTCTGTCGACGTGCGGTAAAATGAGAGCTAGAGGACAACACAAAGTCAACAAAATAAACAGCAGTCCTTTTAACTCTTTGTTCTTGTTATTTTTCTTTTTTTGCATGACATCCGTGAGCAAGGTGGGTGAGCGTTGTACCACGCAATTAAAACGCGACATAAAAAATATTCGCATTGGCAAGCCCGGTGCACTGAAAAACTTGAGAACATTTTTCCTTTCTAAGCCAAACGATTAGAACAAACCTGGACAAACCTCATGCGAGCCGAACGCCCGATTGACCCCAACCAAATGGCTCGCAAATTATTACCTGTGTAGGTATGTTCTCGGTAAGGAAACCATGGTTGCAATCACGACGGTTGCACGATTCACAAAGCAGCGGGGCCGCTCTTACGGGAACCAACCTCTTTATTCAGCATCAACACGTGCAAAGAAAGAAATCAAGTCAGATCGATCAAAATAGTGCATCTGGGACGTTAGGCTTAGGCCATTCCTCCTAGCAAAACAAGCACCCAAAGAGCGCTTCCAAAGGCGCGTACTTGCGACAGTCAATTGTTTGTTGCAAACTATGTCGGTTCAGGAGATATTCATCTACACACCTCGTTAAACGCAAAACGAACCTCACTTATAAAAAAAATATAAAAACTCGACAAGCTGCGCTCGTCAAGCTGTACGTAAACGGCAGTAGCCATGTAGAAAAGGCAATATTGGGATACTTTTAAAACAGTAATGGCTATCTATAATATTTGTTTCTCAAAACATAATAATAGCTTCGATTAAAATAATCTTACGGCACGGAAAAACAATTTACAGCAAACGTTTCACACGTAAATCATTTGTCCATCCAATGAGAGCCGGGAAAAGGTGACCAGTTTTGTAATCACCGGGCGGGACCTAGAGCAGGGATAACCCTCTCCTAAATTGCGTCTAACACCGTAAATAATCCTCCCCAATCCTTTTTTTAGTCATGAAAATATTTACAAAAAAGTAAGTGTCCCATCTCGGCCCTTGAAACAAATTTGTGTGTTCACTTTAGTGTTCTTTAAGGCTACTCAGGCGCGCACAGAGATGACATTATATGGTAGATAGCATGGCAGCGCTCGCCCTGCTGCCGTGTTGTGTGTGCTCACCTATACACATGTACCTCACACCGTGCTCCAGTCTCAATAGCGTAGCCACGGTCTCCATCCGCACACCTTTTTTCTTACTGTTTGGCTTCCTATATACTGACAAAGCACGGCAGATCGCCACAAGACGCGGC
>JAZHYW010059375.1:0-12082 GCA_037355805.1 Ixodes ricinus | reverse complement strand
TCTCAAGGCACCCTCAGGTAATCCACGGAGTGCAGCTCCACTGAATGCCTTCGTATCGTTCTGAGTGTCGTGGCCCAAGCTCCATGCCAGAAACCTCTGCACTTTTCGATATTTAGTGAGGCTCCAGTGGCTTCACAAAAGCGGCGAGTGAGTTCTATAGCGTGGGTCACGCTTTTCTTGTCCTTGCAGAAGTAGGCTACATCATCTGCGTAAGCCTGGACTTTAATTTCTGTTTTGCACAGAACGTAGCCCTGGACTTGTTCACTTCTTTTATGCTTTGGCACAAAGGTTCAAGGTATAACGTAAAAAGCAAGGGGGACAAAGGACAGCCTTGCCGAACTGAAGAACGGACCGGAATCTTCGTTGTGACGTTATTGTTTATGACTAAGCTCGTATAACAGTTACTGTAAGACATTTTAACACCTTGAAATATCATATTTCCAACGCCAACATATGAAAGAATTGTAAAAAGCACGCTATGACAAACACGATCAAATGCTTTCGCGAGATCAATCTGAAGTATTGCAACTTGATTACTGCTGTCGGTTACACATTCCAATACACTCCTTGCAATGTGGACATTTGTTTGGATGGCTCTACCACGGATCCCGCAAGTCTGGTGATTCCCAACTAGATCACAAATGACACGTTGTAGTCTATTTGTTAACATTTTTGCGAATATTTTGTAATCTACATTGCATAACGTAATTGGTCTATAGCCCGTTACATGTAAGAGTTTTTGTTTGTCATCAGTCTTTGGAATGAGAATAGTATGTGTACGCAGAAATGACGGTGGAAGAGAATTAGTTGCATAAGCTTCTTGAAAAATCGCTAGCAAGATAGGACATAAGATATTTTTACGCAATTTATAAAATTCTGCAGTAATGCCATCCGGACCTGGTGTTTTTTTATTTGGAAGGGCATCTACAGCCTTTTCTATTTCATCTATGCTGAAAGGTTCCTCCAACTCTTTTGTGGACTGTTGATCTAACTGGGGCAGTAGAGATACCAGTTCTTTTAGATATTCATAATCTTTCGATGTTTCATTATTGCCAAATAGCTCCTTGTAATGTTCACAAAACACATTCGCTATAATCTCTTTATCTTGAATAAGCACGCTATTTTGTTCTATTTCAGGAATTTCTTTCGACATCGCGTACCTTTTCTCCTCCTCCATTGCCCTTTTTGTTGGCTGTTCTCCCAAGAAATATTTTTCAGCACGTGCGCGCACAACCGCGCCTTGGTAACGATCGTGATAAAATTGATCTAACTCAGCTTTTATGCGAATTATATCTTCTAAACCTTGCCCAGGGTATTTGCATTCAAGTTCTACTAAGACGCGTAAATTATGCTGTAGCGTCTTTTCTGCCTCAGACTTCTGAAATTTTATAATACTGCCTCTCTCAATTGCTAGCTGTTTGAGTTCTTGCTTGAAACGCTCCCATTTAGCAAATATATGTTCAGTTGTGTGTCCTATCTGCTGGAGCAGATCGGTCGTGTTAGTCAGAAAGATTTCGTCTTTTAGCAGTTGGTTATTAAGCTTCCATAGCTTCCAGTTTGTATTTTTATTTTTACGCTTATGACCAACAGTTACTGATACCATGCAGTGATCTGTAAAAAATACTGGTTCTACCGCGTAGCCATTTAAATTTTCGATCAGTTCTGTGGAGCAGTAAATTCTATCTAGCCTTGCGTGAGATGAATTTTGAAAATGTGTATACGGAAGCTGTTTTCCGCCTAGTTGAAATGAAGCAGCATCGAAAAGATTGCTCTCATCAACTAAATCCAGCAGCAGCCTCGCGCTCTTGTCAATTCGCGCTTTAGTTGGAGCTCTGTCTGCCTCATCGCAAACACAGTTGAAATCTCCTAGAAGAACTAACATCCTGTCACAAATTAAATAAGGTCGGAGATGGTGAAAAAATGCTACTCTGTTATTAACCTCATTGGGCGCATAAACACATATGACCCTCCACCTTGCGTCAAAAACTCGAAAATCGCACATAATGAAGCGGCCACAAAGGTCTGTTGTGACCATTAATTCAGACAGGTGAAAAGATTTTCTAATGTACAAGAAACAGCCACCAGAAAGACCAACAGCATGGCTCACGCATACTTCGTAGTCCTGCAGAAAATATTGTAAGGCACGTTCTACCTGCTCATCTGTCGAAAGCTTTGTTTCCTGTACAGCCAGAAAATCGACTTCTTTATCTTCAATTAGGCGTTTTAAATGATATTGTTTTTTTCTAGAATTAAAACCTCTTACATTTAAAGTCGCAAAACGAGGGCCATCAACTAAGGGAGGGTGGGGAGGAGTGGGAGGAGGCGAAAGAAGGAAGGGGGAGGGTTTTGCTTATACATGAGTGTCTAGCGTGAAAGGGTGGATTTTCGCTTACTCGCGGCGGTGCCAGGCGACACCCCTTTTTCCGCTTACTGTCATTAGCGTCCTTAGTGCTGACTGTTGTGTCCATTTCGATTGGGGGCTCCTCCTTGCGGTCCGATGACGTGTGGTCGTCCGTTGCATCTGCTGTCTGCCTAGGTACTTTCAACGTTTCCTGGGTGTCTTCCGGCTTGGTCTCCTGGCAAGCTGTTACAACCGCTTGCGTGGTTGCGCTGGCTTGACTCTCAGAAAGTTCTTTGGCAGTTGTGGCCTTGCTGTCATCACTCGGAGGCACGGGGTCTCTAGGCCTCTCTTGTGAGGAAAGGAGCTCACCGCTAGCGTCTACCACTTCGGTGATGTCAATCAATAATTCCGAATTGGCGTCTGGCTCGATGAGAGGACCTCGTAGCACGGTTGCATAACTAGAGTAGCACTCATCACTTTCATGACCAAATCTGTTGCAACGTGCACACTTTGGAGTACGACACTGTCTACGGATGTGACCGACCTTTTTGCATCGTAGACACAAGGGTGGCCGTCCGGTCATGACCACAAGACACTGGAAACCGGCGACCTTGAGCAGATGAGGCACGTTTTCCGTAGTCGCTGTGTCATGTAGAGTCAGACAGACTTCTCTGTTCATTGTTTCCATGTTCTCCATCCCTGGAACTCGCCACTTTTCTCGCGTCACGCTCCGCACAGTCCCACAGGACGCCAATGCCTCAGCGATCTGCTGATCTTCTAAATGCAGCGGCAGCCAGAGAAGCTTGATCTTCACATCTTTAGAATTCGGGTCTACTATGAGACATTTCTTTCCTTTCACGTTCAGTTCTTTCACCGCTTTCAACCTTTCCGCGGCTGCGGGGCTTGCGAGCGTTGCCATCCAAAAATGGCTCATCTGGAACTGCCCCAGGGACAGCACTTCACTCAAATCTATTACATCCTTCAGTCCATCGCGAAAGTCTATCGCACGGTAGGGCCGGCCTGTAAGGTCAGCATGGAGAAAGACGGAGTTGAGGCATAAAGCTCTCGGTGGGAAACGTGGAAGGAGAATCCTGTACTCATCTTGGCTTGTTGCCTGCGCCCGGGTATCCCCTGGGCTTACGGGTACTGTCGTTGAGTTGTCCGGGTGCATCCTTTGAATGTCGTTATTAACGGTTAGACCTGAAGTAGAAGGGTTTCCTCGGCCTGAGGCCGATTGTTGATTTTCACTGGAGAACATGAAAATACGTCCGTTCGAAAACGGCGTCTTCTTCTTCTCCTCGGCCACCGATCCCCCTTGGCCTCGAGACCCAGATTGAATAGACCATTTGCTGTCTTACCCAAGCATCAAGGAGAAAGCAGGGATTGGTGTTCCACGCGCACACGCGCACGCCTTTCCTGTATAAAAGATTCGAAGTAAATAACCAAGAAAGCATTGACGAACGCCCGTGCAAGATGCCATTTGTTTTAGGTTTTTGCTTTGGAAAAGTTACTACTGCTGAGGCCAGCACGTGCGGCGCGTGGAACACCAATCCCTGCATTCTCCTTGATGCTTGGGTAAGACAGCAATAGGCTCGTGTTGATCCGCGGTTCTCTATGAGGCACGTGGTGATTCTATCTGTCTACAACGCGGGTGGCGACAAAGCATCCACACTAACGGCACAGTTGATTCGAGAGCGCGAGCGCTGCATTGGCGATTCCCATGGCTTCGGCCTCGCGGGCGTAGCATTCGTTTTGCTCAAGCAAATCTAAAACAAAGCGTCGTTCTGCTTTTCACCATATGAGCCGTGTCGATATAAGCCGTGCGAACTGGAAGGTTGTCTCCGAGCGCATGTGCAATCGCGAAGGCAAGGCAACAACAATCGTACGAAGCAGCTGTCGACGCGCGTTGCGTTCCACGCCGGCGTCGACGTGGAAGTCAACGCGCGTTTTTTGCTCAGTGTGAATGCGCCTTTATGTTATCCCTAAGACGACTTGAAGGCGAAAGCACAAGCGCCGATGCATTAAAGACATACACATGATTTACGGGTGTGGCGGTACCCCTCCGCCCGGAAGAGTACCGCGTCGGACTACTGAACGAAAGGTCCCTGGTTCGACGTCAGCCAAGGGACAAGAGCGAAAAGTCATTTTGAGAGGAAAACAACGCAAAATAGCGCCTCCGCCGATTCTGGCACGAGTAACGCCATCTCGTGGTCCAGTGACGAACCGTGGATTTTGGGTAACTTTCGTGTCGCCGGTTTTCGTACGTTTCGTGTCTCGGTGTGTTTTCGTTCAATGACTCTGAAGGTCGACTGCACGATGAGACATATAAGGCTTTCGCCTTAAAATGTTCACGCTCCTCGCTTCGCGATTCGTTCTACTGCGTCCTTATCGACTAATGCCACAAACTCATTGACTGTGGAACAATAATGAGATACCTGTGACTCCGCGGTCTTGGCGGTCTTCACTTTTTCGGAAATGTCAGAAAAAGTTGTCCCAAGTAAAGCAAGCCAGCTTTGATCGTTAGTACACAGTGAGAGAGATTGTTGCGGAAGATTTCACTTCAGCGGAAGGGCCGAAGCCGTCAAAGCCACGCCAATAGCGAAGTATTGGCGAGATGTCATCCGAAGAACACTTGAGAGAAACGCTATAAACGACAGAAAGGAAACTATGGATACAATTAAACGCACAAAATAGTACGAAAGGAACGATCCAATTTGAAGTCCGAAGCGAATGACGAAACTAAGGAATCGGTCTTGCCTCCTACATAATAACGTGATCAGCGAGGTAATAATGGGCATGACCCTTCTCTTGCTCAATATCACAAAGAAAATTGTGTTTTTCATTCAAAAAGTTTATTTAGGTTCGTTATTGGCCCTCCACTATTTTTTGACCAAAATGATTCGATGCACAGTTCATTCTGAAAGCAATAAGGCGCGTGCATTTATTCTACACCTTTTTCCAGTTTCAATGAAAAGTGCAATATTCATACTACAAACGACTGCTTCTTCGAAAAAGTAATGTGTTGTGGGGAGGAGGAACGGCGAACAAGCGCATTTTTATCCGGTCAGCTAGCGAAGAAAGCTCGACGATTATGGTTTCCGGCCTATTCCGGCCCTGTACCTTGCGCCACCGTGCAGAGAAAAGAGGTTCGAGCTGTTTTTTTCTTCTCTATGTCAGACTCTTTGGACGAATGGAATAGCCGATGAAGAGCTTTGCGCGCAAGGAATTTCGGATGCCATGATACACTCCTTCTGTTTGGCAAACGAGCGTTTGGATAGTCTAAAGTCAGTGGATTCTGGGAAAGTAGCACCAAGCTCCTTGTAGGGTCGCCATTTTAGTCAATGGAAAGGAACTCTGTGATAGGTTGACTCATACAGGCATTTCTTGCATGCCGAGATTTTGTTGTCCACACACCGGCGAAACGAGCGTACATCTTCGCACTGCCACCACATGCTGCGTCGGTGCTTGAGTGCATGGAAAAATAATTGTCTTGTCTTGAAATACACCAGAAGAACAATATAATTGTAAGACGAGTATTAAGATAAGCATGATTGAAAGGTTGATTGCATACACAATGCCAAAGACGCTTATATAGGGCGAGAAATTGAGGGAGAGAGACTATAGTAAGTTACAGGTCAAGAAGGTAGCGGCAAATGCCCCTCAAAAGGATTCATATATCCCTCCGCCATGGACCTCCGCATTCAATAGCGTCCCATCGTTTCCGTGACGTCGTGGCCAACGCGGGAGAGGGTTTTGCCTTCCTGTAAATATTTGCTTTATCTTTCTACTTTGACTTAGCGTTGTGGAAGCCACGAGAGGGAGATTAGAGTTTTCCCCCTCCGATGGAAACAAATACGACTTTGGGGGATTAAGTTCCCCCTCCGATGGATACAAAGGTCACTTTCAGAGGCTCGGTTCCCTCTCCGATGAATACAAAGGTCGCTTTCTTAAAAAGTGGGGGTCGGAGACAAGTTGGCATCACTCTGTAGCCAATATCTATTCATTGAAGTGGAACAAGGCGCGTTTCCAGCGAACTATTCTTTTGACTGCGGATGGATTTGAAACGGGTGCATCACGCTTGTGGGAGGAGCTTCTCCTACCTTCTTGACTTGTAACCGACTATAGTTTGCGGGGAAGTCATTTTTAGGGTGAGTAGAGAGTCTCTACTCTCTACTCACTCTTCGAATGATTTCTCCGCAAACTCGTTTCCTCTCCTCAATTTCTTGCCCTATATCAGCGTGTTTGGCATTGTGTATGCTATTCACCTATCAATCAAGACAAAGAGAGCTAGCTTTGCGTCTACCCCCTAATCATTCCAATAAGAGCTGGTTGTTCTGACGTCCTCCTCGCGCTCTCGTCTCCTTTCCTCTCTCCTTCACTTTCCCGCCGTATTGGCGAGGAACGCTTTCAGCCTAGCCATCTTGGCGAGTCTGGTTCATAACGACCCTTTCGAAGCTTCGCAGATTTGAAAGGACCGTAATGGTGATTGCCATGAAGACAGAGACCAATCTGCCATTCACCTTGCGAGGTTGCGGTCGCCGGTATATTGTATTTGTGTCTGGCTAGCAGGGGCCGAAAGCTCGCGCTGTAGAATCCAGAGGTTCTGGGTTCCATCCCTACCCCTGCCCGCGGTTCGATCTGAATGAGCATCGTATACCGGCGTGCGGTCGTGTACCACTACACAGGATGCACGATAAAGATCCCAGGCTAGAGATTGTACTGCACTGGCTAAATTTCTTATGATCAGCTGAAATACAAGTTGCCCATTGAGGCTGACTAATTTCTAGCTGTCTAAACATACATACAACACAATTACGTCTTACTGGCTTTGCCAGCATGGGAAGGCGATGGCGCTACTTTATGAAGGATTTTCGCACCAAGAATCTCGGGGGTCCACGCCTGCACTGCCCGCACTACCTACATCAGAGCCTCTGCTTGACTCTCTTAGGGCGTGCATTATTCGAAGAGGGAAAAAAGAAGGTTGCCTCCTTTTCTGACGCAATGGCGGGGTTTACTGCCGCCATCGTGACGATGGTAGCTATCCTTGCCCTTGCAGGAACAAGCAACCTGCTACAGTTTGAAGAGGAGCACTCGGCGCTCAATCGAGGTAAGCCCCGCTTGAAGCTCAAGTTGTTATCAAACACGTGAGGCTGTAAATCTCGCTGTTTTCAAGTGATGTGAAGTAGCAGCGTGATACAGCAACGTTGACTTACCTACCAGGTGTTTTAGGCAGCTTTCTCGCAGCCCTCCTCTAAATTCATAAGCTAAAGCATGTGAGTTTGTCTTTTTGTTGGAGGCGTTAAACGTATGGGATAATAAAAAAGCACGGGTTTATATATATATATATATATATATATATATATATATATATATATATATATATATATATATATGGGTAGTTTCATCTCAAATCGTGCAGGCAAAAAAGGGTCGAATTTTCGATTTCGCTGAAAAAATATATATGTTATGGGGCCGTCTCTAAAAACGCAGTAGCCACAAACGGCAAGTCCGTCTGATTTTTTGTTCTCGACTTACAAATTTTAAAAGAGGCCGCGGCGAAAAGCAGTGTTTTTCACATCCGTCGTGGGTTGGATGTTTCGCTCGATCTCCCGTCGTGGATTTTCAGTCCACATTATATTAACTATTTTCAAGCACTCTGTGGGCACAGGTAAACGGCTCTAATACCATGAAATAATTTTAGGCTTTTTGCTTTTTTTCTGTAAAAATGTCAAAAACGCCCCCTCGGTCAATTGTTGACGAACTTTGACAATTAAATACTGGCGATCTACTTGGGTTACATTAATATTTTTTATGTCTATGGAGAGCCCAAAACACGCTCTTTATAGATATTATAAAATGATTCACCTGTGTCGAGATAGCCTTTGCAGGACGTTAACGTTAGATGTTATGCGAAAACCAAAAAGTACCAATTTTAAGATCGATTTTCTAAAAAAAACAATTTTTTATTTTTTTTATTTTTCTTAAAATGTAGATATGATAGTTGTCTACTCGAAAAGCAAGTCCAGAAAGTGTATATTTTGTTTGCATGTTTTATATTTAAGCATCAATATCGTACAAAAAACGTGTTTTTACGGCTTGAAAGGGACTTGCGAATTGCGCGTCTTCACAAACTTCGAAATATTTTTGACTTTTTTCAACGCACCCACATAAAAATGAAATACAGTAGTTCCACCCTGTTATATTTGTTGATCATTTAAATTTTATTATAGGCGGCAAGCTGCATTGGAGCAGTTCAAAAGAGAAAGCAACACTTCTTAACAGACCAGCAGGCGTCGTAAATTTTAATGTATAGAAATCGGCCGACGTCCTATTGATTCGGGGCCTTCATTGGCCTCATATGAACGTCCGCAGCTTTCGTAACCAGCAGATGACCAAGACCTTTCGCGCTCGTTGTGTTAGATAGGACGGCCCGTGACAGTAAAGCGAGCAGCGCACCTGTGTCACGAGGATGAAATGGTACGAGATGTGTCGTTGACGCGGCGAACAGTGACGGCCACCCAGGAGTAGTCAGTCAGTCAGAGTATTGCAGAAGGGAAAGCAAAGTAACTGCTGCCCGGGAGGATAAGAACACCACGTGGCCTTACAATATCGACAGTCAACAACAGTTCTGCCTGCCAAAACAACGCCGCGTGCGAGCTAAAACCGGTGGCGCGGGACGAAAATCGCGCACGCACACGAAGATGGGCCGGTTTCGTTAGGGATGTGGAGAAATTTTTAAACCAGCCATCCGTGCACGCGTGAAACGATATAGCGTATTTGACCAAGCTTCGAACGCCTATCCTAGAAATGGCCGTGCTCTGCAAAGTGGTTGTCCTGTGCTTGTCCTCCGTGTTTTATTCTTTCAATTTTATGTACTCTATCTCCCTCCGCGGAAATCCGATAGCACCGAAGGGTTAGCTCTTTGAAACAGCAAAGCCCGGAGACTAGCATCAAAAACGAGCGTGTTGGTAAATAGACTTGTGTCTATTCTGCCCGGAGACTAGTTGGGTCGAAGTCAGCCTCCTTGGCAACTATAACCGTTTGTGAAGAGCGGTCTTGTCCCGAGATGAAAAGTTAGCGCCCGCTGACGTGTTTTGTTTTTTTAAGGGAAGGGTAAAGAAAAAGTTTGAGTAACTGCATGCAGTAACTACCTCGAAACCTCCTCTCCCGATATGAAAGCTCGAGGCATGTTAATTACGTCTCGGTTACCTTCTCGGGCACCATGACAGAACAGCACACGACAAAACAGCACGCGACAAAACAGCACGGTCAAAACAGCACGCGTCAAAACAGCACAGCGTCAAAACAGCACGGCGACAAAACAGCACGCGTCAAAATAGCACGCGACAAAACAGCACAGCGTCAAAACGGCACAGCGACAGAAGAGCACGTGCCAAAACAGCACGGCGTCAAAACAGCACAGCCTCAAAACAGCACAGCGTCAGAACAGCACAGCGTCAAAACAGGACATTGACAATATAGCTAGGGTTTGGCGTTTTCGGGTTTTAATATTTTGAAATTCAGCGTACATTTTTCGGTTTTTATTCCAAGCATTAGTTTTCGGTTTATTGCTGAGAATATTTGTAAACTCATAAACTTTTCGGTTCTTTTCGGTTTATTGACGAAAACCAGTATACTGACGAAAATGCAATATTTAAAGGCGATTGTTTAAAATGAATAGTGAGTAAACCAGGTACTGGATTTCTTATTTGTTGCTGTCTGTGGCAGCCGACGCGACCTGTTCTGCAAGACGCACTGGGGCCCTATCGTGATCTGACATTATCGTCGTTGGCTCGTATTTGTACACAGGACGAACATGAGCTTTACTACCACTTCGGTCAGAGGCAAATATCAAAATTCAAAAATTTGCAAGCATTGCACTCAGTGCGTCTTTCCCCCATTTTCACGACTGCGAGAGGTGGTTAATTCGCTCAGACCAACAAACGACAAAGCAATCGTATTTATGCCCTCCTCTAGTATAGACGGAAGCTACGGGTGTTAAAAAATCTGCGGCATTTACGGATGCCCTTTAATTTCATTGTTCAGTTCACGATTAGACTCTCTTCTTTGAACAAAGAATTCGGCACACAAATCCCTATCAGGTGGAAAACCCAGATTTGGTCCTGAAGACCACTGCGTCGGTTCAACTTTTTGTTGAAAGTTGAACCGATCTCGGAGACAAGCTGAAAATTGTGAAAGGAAGTGGTCATACGGTCAGTAGTGAGGCGCATTCCCCCACCCACCCCTCCAAAAGCCTTAAAAAATACTGACCTTTTTCAGTTAAAATCGAATTTGTAAGAAAGATTTCGTCATACTTTTACCGGTTTTATTGGTTTAAGCCGAAAGGCAGAACCCTAAATATAGCGATGGAGTTAAAAAATATATGTCTCAAAGTAGGCACTGTAAAGGAATGGATGGTCTAGGCCAATTCCTCGAAGGTCAACTCGTCGACG
Source organism: Ixodes ricinus (assembly GCA_037355805.1). NCBI lineage: Eukaryota > Metazoa > Arthropoda > Arachnida > Ixodida > Ixodidae > Ixodes > Ixodes ricinus. Next base: position 1,288 of record JAZHYW010059375.1, on the reverse strand, counting down.
GCCAATTTGTCGAATCCGTTCTCATGGGAGCAAGTTGGGAGTGGGGAGCATACTTGATGCGCAGATAAAGGCTCCCTGGGCAGTACCGAAGCCCCCGCTGGTGCGTATTCTGGCTATTTCTCGAGCAGTTCTGCTAATATTGACGCGCAAGTTTGCTGGTGATGTCGTCTGCAATAAATGAATCAATCACACGGCAATGGGCTGTTGTTAGTTGTTAAAAGAAAAAAAACAAACAGAAAGTGTGTGCGGCAACGGTGTGCTTAGCCCATGCTGTACGGCAACAGCATTGAGGCTGTGGCATGTTTCTGCTTCACCTGTTTCCACTCGATCGAGGCCTTCGTCGGCAATAATCTGTGAATTTAACTCAAAACAATTTCTCGCCTGCAAGCTGCAGCTGCGTGTTTCCGGGACATTTTATTCACGGCGATTGAACCCCGCAGAATCGGTACCCATGGTACACCTTGAATTCGCTCGACATTAAAGTTACTTTATCTTCCCGGTTCTATCAATGCATCTGTAATCGGCGCATCTCCCGCTTTTTTGGGGGGATGTTTTACGCTTAGGTGGCAATTACGAAACGACGAGTACTACGGAACCTCACTGGACCGCCGTAAACCAGACGGTTCATAACTTGAACTTATAAATTTCTTTTTCCCAATAACTTTTCCTCTTTCGCTGGTTCTAAAAAAAAAAAAAAAAACAACAGACAACGCGGTTAACATTGACGCGAAGATATCACCTCTAACTACCCAATCTCTTCAGACATCAGCGTAGTTAAGTAGTAGTAACTACTGCTAACTTCGTTTGTTTTTAACAATCACACAGCAGCACCAGTCGGGACACTGACTTAGCAATGAAATAGACAATAAATTTCTTTATAACCTAGCGACAATAAATGAAAGGGTTAAGGAGCTTCGAAAATATTCGCGCAGAGAGAGGTGAAGAGCGCGCTCGAAGCTGCTACATGCGTGCTGTTTTGTCACTGTGCTGTTTTGACGCCGTGCTGTTGTGGCACGTGCTCTTCTGTCGCTGTGCCGTTTTGACGCTGTGCTGTTTTGTCGCGTGCTATTTTGACGCCTGCTGTTTTGTCGCCGTGCTGTTTTGACGCTGTGCTGTTTTGACGCGTGCTGTTTTGACCGTGCTGTTTTGTCGCGTGCTGTTTTGTCGTGTGCTGTTCTGTCGCGCTCCCGACCTTCTCGCGCACCGCTGCTCGAAACTACCTACTTCGCTCCGTCCGCGCAACGACGGATGTGCGGAAAGAGTGAAGAATAGATCTCGAGCATCATCA
>JAZHYW010059373.1:0-12485 GCA_037355805.1 Ixodes ricinus | reverse complement strand
GTAGCCCCTTCCTCTGGCAAATAGCGGGCGCTCGGCGCGCGCTCGCCGAGCGGATTTTTGTTTCTCTCGCGAGATGCGAGCGTCTCTCCGTGTGCCGCTTGTAGATCTGGAGTCAGTAGGGCGCTCGCCGAGAAGGCTCCAACACGCTCCGTGGAAAAGTGGCGGAGCGCGTCGAGCGGTCCGGGGCAGTTCTCCGCGCAGCCTTTTTCCGGAGTAGTGCGATCTGTTGTCGTCTCTCGCAACAAGTCCCAGTTTCAGTCATTGACATTCCCGCGGGGGAGTGAAGGACTTTCGCGGCTTTTTTGTTTCGATTGCTGGGTGGTCTCTCTTGCTGTGCTTGCTTTCACGTTCCCCTCGCCATGACCGACTTCGCCCGTTGAGCATACTGGGCGGCGCGATGACATTGTTGCAGTTAATTTCAGGTTTATTAAAACGCAGTGGCAGCGACGATAATTTAGCGTTGGCTCCAGCTCGAGTGACGACGAGACAGCCGTTCTCAGCGAAGTGTTTGCCGAGTCGTTTGTTTGGCCTGCGAAGAGGCCCAAGATATCGTACGTTACGTCGAAGGCGTTGCAGCGCGCCTGTTCGGATGAAGAGCTGGGTATCCGTCGTTTGTTCGTTTCTGTAATGTAATTGGAATAATTAGAATACAACACTCAAAATATTCCGCAGATGCAAGCCGCCTTTCAGAGATGACAGCGATCACTTTACGACATAAGTGTTTTGGTATTGCTTAATAGCATCCTGCAGCGTCATGGGGCAAGCAACTTCTAGTTGTCTTCATTGGGCTTATATAACTGTAAGGAAAAATAAATTGTGTCTTAACGTCGGGGTCACCATTAATCATAGTAACAATCCATTTTTTTGTCAAATCATAAAGTTCTGATCGGAACTTCATGCTTTCAGCAAGATAACAATGGGACCCGAAATCAGTTCAAAAGCGAGAGCAGACCACTCGATCTCTATGTCTATTTGCTGGATCGCGTTTGGCCAGCTCCGCCTATGGACCGGAATGCGGTCACTGGCGGCCATCTTTAGGTAGAGTTATATCATCTCTAGCCATCATTGTAATATGGCGGACAGCGCAATGGCGGCAGGCTACCATAAAAAAGCCGTGGATCTAGTACACTGTACCGTGGGTGATATTTCGTCCTTGATTGAAGTTGTTCGACGAAGCAGACTCTTGAAACCCGGCGTGAACGGTAGCCTCGTCTTTGAGGACCCGGCGAAAGTTCTACGAAAGCGCAGCACCGGGGAAAAGCAGCGCAGCTCGCATCGAAAGCAGATTCCGTAGCGGCGTCTGCTTTCGATGCTTCTTTCGATGCGACTTTTGATGCGTGCTGTGCTGCTTTTCCCCGGTGCTGTGCGATTTCGTGAAACTTTTACCGGGTCCTCAAAGACCGGGCTACCGTTCACGCCGGGTTTCAAAAACATGTTTCGTCAAACAATTTCAATCAATCACGGAATATCACCCACGCTATTTTGATGGCAGCCTGCCACCACAACTGCCAAAACGCCATCTGACATGGATGGATGATGGCGGCTGCCAGGTGGCTGCAGCAGCTGTATCTTGGCTAGAGGTGATATAACTCTACCTAAAGATGGCCGCCAGTGACCGCATTCGCGGAGCGGGCAAACGCGATCCAGCAATTGTCATTGAGATCAGTGGAGCAGACGCTCTGGAAGACGGTGGCGCTGGGAGCGTTACGCTCGATCTGCTCCCGCGGCGCGTGCCACTGGGATCGATCACGCTGACCGATCGCTCCGCGGAGGCCGACCGCTCGACGACCGCTGGCGCGGAGCGCTTCGGCATTTGCCAGGGAAGGGGCTACTAGTAATGGGTGCCTTAAGTCGGCGCTCCTTCACTCCTACTCCGACGCTCCAAGCTTCATACTCCGAGCTGCTACTGGCTTAGAGAATGGACACGGTGCACCCGTCGGCTCTCTGACTGTGCTCGGGTACAGCGAAATGTGTCGTTATACGTCCATACTTGAGTTGGTGAACAATCACTGATATAAAAAGAGCAACGCGTGTTAGTAATGGGTGCCTTAAGTCGGCGCTCCTTCACTCCTACTCCGACGCTCCAAGTTTCATACTCCGAGCGCTACTGGCTTAGAGAATGGACACGGTGCACCCGTCGGCTCTCTGACTGTGCTCGGGTACAGCGAAATGTGTCGTTATACGTCCATACTTGAGTTGGTGAACAATCACTGATATAAAAAGAGCAACGCGTGTTAGTAATGGGTGCCTTAAGTCGGCGCTCCTTCACTCCTACTCCGACGCTCCAAGCTTCATACTCCGAGCTGCTACTGGCTTAGAGAATGGACACGGTGCACCCGTCGGCTCTCTGACTGTGCTCGGGTACAGCGAAATGTGTCGTTATACGTCCATACTTGAGTTGGTGAACAATCACTGATATAAAAAGAGCAACGCGTGTTAGTAATGGGTGCCTTAAGTCGGCGCTCCTTCACTCCTACTCCGACGCTCCAAGTTTCATACTCCGAGCTGCTACTGGCTTAGAGAATGGACACGGTGCACCCGTCGGCTCTCTGACTGTGCTCGGGTACAGCGAAATGTGTCGTTATACGTCCATACTTGAGTTGGTGAACAATCACTGATATAAAAAGAGCAACGCGTGTTAGTAATGGGTGCCTTAAGTCGGCGCTCCTTCACTCCTACTCCGACGCTCCAAGCTTCATACTCCGAGCTGCTACTGGCTTAGAGAATGGACACGGTGCACCCGTCGGCTCTCTGACTGTGCTCGGGTACAGCGAAATGTGTCGTTATACGTCCATACTTGAGTTGGTGAACAATCACTGATATAAAAAGAGCAACGCGTGTTAGTAATGGGTGCCTTAAGTCGGCGCTCCTTCACTCCTACTCCGACGCTCCAAGCTTCATACTCCGAGCTGCTACTGGCTTAGAGAATGGACACGGTGCACCCGTCGGCTCTCTGACTGTGCTCGGGTACAGCGAAATGTGTCGTTATACGTCCATACTTGAGTTGGTGAACAATCACTGATATAAAAAGAGCAACGCGTGTTAGTAATGGGTGCCTTAAGTCGGCGCTCCTTCACTCCTACTCCGACGCTCCAAGCTTCATACTCCGAGCTGCTACTGGCTTAGAGAATGGACACGGTGCGCCCGTCGGCTCTCTGACTGTGCTCGGGTACAGCGAAATGTGTCGTTATACGTCCATACTTGAGTTGGTGAACAATCACTGATATAAAAAGAGCAACGCGTGTTAGTAATGGGTGCCTTAAGTCGGCGCTCCTTCACTCCTACTCCGACGCTCCAAGTTTCATACTCCGAGCTGCTACTGGCTTAGAGAATGGACACGGTGCGCCCGTCGGCTCTCTGACTGTGCTCGGGTACAGCGAAATGTGTCGTTATACGTCCATACTTGAGTTGGTGAACAATCACTGATATAAAAAGAGCAACGCGTGTTAGTAATGGGTGCCTTAAGTCGGCGCTCCTTCACTCCTACTCCGACGCTCCAAGTTTCATACTCCGAGCGCTACTGGCTTAGAGAATGGACACGGTGCACCCGTCGGCTCTCTGACTGTGCTCGGGTACAGCGAAATGTGTCGTTATACGTCCATACTTGAGTTGGTGAACAATCACTGATATAAAAAGAGCAACGCGTGTTAGTAATGGGTGCCTTAAGTCGGCGCTCCTTCACTCCTACTCCGACGCTCCAAGTTTCATACTCCGAGCGCTACTGGCTTAGAGAATGGACACGGTGCACCCGTCGGCTCTCTGACTGTGCTCGGGTACAGCGAAATGTGTCGTTATACGTCCATACTTGAGTTGGTGAACAATCACTGATATAAAAAGAGCAACGCGTGTTAGTAATGGGTGCCTTAAGTCGGCGCTCCTTCACTCCTACTCCGACGCTCCAAGTTTCATACTCCGAGCGCAGGAACTAAACGACGCATAGCGTACAAGGACGCGACGCACCGAGGCTGCGTTCCTAAACCTACTCAGACTGATCCGAGTTACCCTGTCGGATTATGTCACGTGACAACAAAAATAGAGAAACGTTAGACGCGGGTAGGTTTTCGATAACCACCTTTTACCCTAGAGTTAGATCGAGTAAGTTTTGAAACTTGACCATAAAAAATCGACGGGCCACTCGAGCTCCTTCCGACCGTGGATACGGGTGGCAGAAACCGAAAATATTTCGAAAATAAATAATTAGGCACGTGTGGAGCGGCAGAGTCTAAAGCAAAAGAGACGGCGACATTATGAAGTTTCTACGAACGTTTTAAAATTCCTAAAAGGTTTGAAGACCCGCTTCGTTCACATATATGGATGGTTACCTTGGCTGATCTATTTATTTACCATGCATGCTGTTCCGATTTAAATTTAAGACAACATACTTGAACCCGCTGGTCTACGCAGGAAACCCTCAAGTTTGTCAGGAGGTTCACATCAATTCCGTCTCGCAGCGAGACGGAGGCTACGCCGATACCGCCACACTGTCGTTGGATAGCACGCCAATTCGTTTCTAGGGGTATGCATTGAACAAACCTTTCCCCGCAACGCTAACTGGTATTTCGGCTTTCCAATCTAAGTATCTTCATTCGCTGCGGCTGGGCTAAGCATTCTAAGCAGGGCAGAAGTCTGTCTGTCTTTTCATCACAACTTTTCTGTCGCCGAGCTATCGGCACGCTTGTTCGATAGATCAATTCGTTTCAGGCAAGACGCACGAACAAACTTTTCCTCGACGCTCACTGATGTTTCGGCTTTCAAATCGAAGTATCTTTATTCGCTGGCCTAAGCATTATAAAAGGGACAGAGCGGTCCGAATGTCTCCTCATCTCGACAACTTTTCTATCGCTGTGCTATCGGCACGCTACCGTTTGATAGATGAATTTCTTTCTCAGGCGAGATGCACGAACAAACCTTTTAGGAACGCTAATTGCTGTCTTGGCTTTCAAATCAAATCGTTTTTACCTGCTGGATTAAGCACTAATCAACTGAAAAGGGGCAGCGGTACGGCTATGCCTTTCGTCTCGACGGTCTCAACAGCAGCGCAGCCTTCTTGTTTGTTTACATGACGTCACGGAGCGCGAAGAAGTCACTCGCACTCCGGAGAAATTCTCGGTGCACGAAGAGCGCGCTCGAGTGTCAGTCTCCGGTGGCACTCCTGTCCGTTTAGTGAATGGAGCGCCAAACCCTCCCGCTCCGGAGCACTGGACTTCACGCGCCCAATGTCTCGGGCCAACGCCTTCTGTACTATGATGCCTGTCAGGTGGCTCGCTCTCCCATTGCGGCCGGTCTGCCATCGTATTGTAGCCAAGCGTCACGCAGATGGCGCTCGCCTCCGACACTATTTTTTTTTTTTTTGGGCTAGATACGAGCATGGTTGGGAACCGCCAGATTCAAAGGGGACAGCTACATCATCATCATCATCATCATCATCATCAACTCGCGCTGGGCGCTCTGGCCATCTCGGTGCGGATGGCACGGCCGGCCGCTCACAACTGAGCGGTAATGTTATCTAATTTAACATTAAATTTAATTTTAGTTTTTGGTTTATGATTTAGCATCCTAAAGGGTGTATTTATCTGGCGGCCATATCCGTGTGCGCTAATGCTGAGCACGTGCTGATGGCTAGCTTCCACAGTCATTTTGCAACGTGCACCCCGCACCATCAAGATTGCTGGTCTTGACAGCCTATCAATGTGAGCTCGTTCTGAGCATGCGCTCTAAACAGTGACCTCAAATATGGCGGCCAGTGAATACCCCCTATTGTAGAAAAATTCCAAATTATTTTCTATGGTCCTAAGCCATATTGTAGAAAATTCCAAATTATTTTCCATGGCCCTACTAGCCATAAACCAAAAGAAGACGAAGACGAAAGTGTAAATATACCAAAAGAGCTGTTAGTCAGAGCTGCTTAAGTCTGTCTTTCTTTTGTGTGCGTGAACTGAGAAACTGTTTCGCGGGTGCTCTGTTCCTCCAGTACAGCACAACGTCATTAATAACCCTTGCAGTGCAAAGGAAAGCCGATGCAAGCGGCTCTTTTGCGCTCTTGATGCTAGGAATGACATTACTCTATTCGATTCGGACCACTATTCGCACACCCACTACTATAGACGCTTTACACACGCGCTTCAGAATACAGCCGCCATGGCTGACCTTCTCTTTGTTTTACCGAGATACTCGAGGCACTGAAAATGGTGTGGACGAGCCTCCACAAAGGCCAATGCTGGGGAAAATACAGAATAAAATCTAAGATTGCAATAACCAGGCCCTGCTATGGTAATAATGAAGTGAAGTAAACAGAATAATGGGAAACAAAAACTGAAGGTCAGTTATGGCGGCGACCCATGCACAGCTGCTGCAAAGCGTCTATACTTCGTTTCGGCTTGGGTCCAGACGCGGCCGATGTACAAGCGCGATCTCTGCGCTTCCAGCGTCCCTGCCAAGCTATTGCCCGCGCTCGTGCCAGTACAGGCGCACTGTTCAGGGCCACACGCTCGTGCTTGTAGCATCGGCTGCGTCTCGGACCCTATTAGCACGAACGTATAGCATCACAATAGCAGACGTCAAATCTCCCGCGCTGTCGCGGCCGCGATAGTGCCAGTTGGCAGCTCCCCTCGCGGTCGTTTCGGTGAAGGGGAGGAGAAAAGGGAGAGGGCACGGCAGGACGCCCGCCGCTCTTAAGACAAGCATCTTAGTACAGGAGGCGTTGACCCGGGCAAAGTAGAAGAAATGTTACGCAGCTGCTTGCTTCGTTAAATTGCATTTCTGAAACTTTTTCTTTAACTTCCCGTTCACCACCTCTATCTCTGGGGAGAATAAAATTCGTGTTGTATAGTATCGTATCGTATCACTGCGCCATAGCACATGACTCATACCAGAGCAAAACCAGTTTCAGCACATTGCTGTTGGTACCCCTTCTTGCCTCGCTGGGAATTTCAAAGCCTTTCCTATCAAGGCTGTCCTGGACGTAGTCATTAGATAGAGAAGTAGAAGCGACCATCACCCGTCCCTATATTAGCGCGCAAGAACAGCAGCTTAAGTAAGAGCTTCGACGCACCGTCCACCAATCGAGCTGAATCAATCTCATCTGCTGTACATGACACAACCTCTACCGAAAATGCGGACCTCACGGTAGTGATATCCTTAGTAGAACTTACTGCATGTGAACATCAGCCGGCACCATCTGATTGTGACCTCGGAGGGACTGTCTGTTGTTGGGACGATGAATTCTAACGCTTGCATCGCATGCTCTTCGTTGTCTTCGTTCCAGAAACGTGTTTATGTCCGCTGCTGTTTTCAGCATTCAAGTTTATGGCGCGTGCTTCTTCAACTTCCGAGGCAACGAACACGCCTGTGCTCGGCTGCGAAGATCGCAGCCTGGTATGTGACGTTTTACACTTGGAAGCCTGACGTCCCTACTGGGACGTGTTTGGAGGTAACGTCGGCGAGCTTAAACTTGCACGTGCTTGCTTACACGAGCAAAGACAAAGCGGCGGCCAGGTGACCTGCTTGGATATAGACAGCTTTCAGGCCACTCCACATGGGCGCAGCCATAAACGACCTTCAGTTTTTGTTTTCCTTTTTCCGTTCATTTTACTTCATCAGTGTTAAAGCAGTCTGTACTATCCTATACTTCGTTCAGCTTGTCCAGACGTAGCCGATGCTAAGGCCGCGAACTCCGGGCTTTCAGCGTCCCTGCTAAGACGCGCGCTCGCGCAGTGCATGACTGTCCAGGGTTCGCACATGCTCGCGCTTGTAGCATCGGCTGCGTCTAACCCAAGCTGGAAAGCAGTATAGTAGGATAGCACCGGCCTACAGCTAGATCATTACGCAATTTTTTCTCTCCCAAAAGTGCCCTGCCATAGTGCAACCGCTCTCCATATATATATATATATATATATATATATATATATATATATATATATATATATATATATATATATATATATATATATATATATTATGTATAAACGTTTTCTCACTCTCACTCACTGCAGAGGAGGCACAAGTAGAAGCTTAACCTCTGAATTCAAGAAGCCTCCGTTTCTTTCGTAAGAATTAGCTCATGCATGACGAATTGCGCTTTACCGGTAGTGAATGAAGCGCTGACAAAACAAGGACGAAGAAGGTGACAGAGACGAAGCCACTCACAACTGAAGGTTTATTGAAACAAACATTGACTATTAATACCGTCTATCTGGGTGTTGGCTGCAAAAGGAAAAACTCTCTTACCTTCTAAGTGTAGTGACGCGCACTAGCGCAGACTCTCCCCTGGCTCTCTTATGCGGAATGCCTCATTTGCTTCGCCGCTGTTTTGTTAGCGTATCTGCCCAGAACTGTTCGAATTCGCCTGCACCTAACTCCGCAGGCCGACATTTGAGGCTGCCTACTCGCATTATGCACCGCGTAGATAACCTACGATTTCCGCAACCAGGATGTGTTCCTAGCTGCATTCCATTTGTTTAGCGCCTCTTTTTCGATTTCACTTTACCTTCATCTACGCGTTAATCACGCATGTTCGTGTTTATTGCTCCCCTCATGTACGCGCATAGCACGGACGGAAGCTTCCTCACGCAGGTGAATCGCTTAAAACGCGGAGGGTATCTCGATCGCTTCTTGGGGGAAGTAGCGGAAAACCTGCTTCCAAGATGAAGAAAAAGATGACGATCATATCTTCCAGAAAACTACCAAGACCGGCGGTGATTTCATATTATTCACAATCTTATCGCACAATCTAAAAAAGTGGCTGCCCATTTGAAGTCCCAGTGGTGTTTTCAGCGCCAGCAGCTGTCTCATACTATGTTCAAAAATAAACAACGAAAAGGTGAGAGGGTAAAGTGTGTCAAAAGAAGCACGCTAAGCAACGCGTGGATGTTGCAACGTCGGCTGGGCGTTTGGCATACGAAGTGCAGAATGTATGCAGCTAGGGCGTTGCACGCCTGGGGCACAAGCCGTCGTCGTCCGGCACCGTGGTGCATTACGTAGGTGCCCTTGTGGCCGGAATTGGAAACAACACGGCAGTTCGACAACGAATACGCTAACAACAATAGGCATAGTATAATGAGGTATCGATAAGTCATGATGAGTATATTACTGGAGTCACTATACCTACACATATAACAGATATATAGTTTTTTTTAGCCAACACCCAGATAGACAGTATTAATAGTCAATGTTTGTTTCCATAAACCTTCAGTTGTGAGTGCGCTTCGTCTACTGTCACCTTCTTCGTCCTTGTTTATTCGGCGCTTTCCATTCGGTGATGTACCAACTGGCCCATTTATCTATTTTGGCTTTACCTTAGGTTGTCTTCTTTAATGGAAGGCTTCACTACTCGGTCGATCAAATTTCGAAGGAAGTGACGTAGCTACCTTAGATGCTTGCTCTCCTTTCCGCTTCCAAGATGGCGACATTCAGGGAGATGGACGATTTTGCCAGCATCGTTGAATAGTGGTCTTGGGTAGCTGATTTATTCGACGGGAAGTTTACCCAGTTCCAGCTATAGAGCGGCTTCGCCAAAGGGATCGGCACAACCCAATGGAAATCTATAACGACCGCGAATTCTCGGCGCGATATCGGTTTTCGAAGACATCAGTGCGCGAGTTGCTGGGCCTTATGCCGCTTCAGCCGAACACAAACGACCAAGGGAAACCACTGTCCCCTCCGCTCCAGCTGTTGGTGACACTACGCTTTTGTGGGGCGGGCACGTTCCAGACCGTCAGTGGCGAATCGGTGAACGTGTCTCAGCTTGTAGTACATATTATTTCATAATCAACATCACTTTCGTCTCGCATATTATTATCATCACATATTGACCATCACAAGAAGCGGCATCGCGAGCCTCCATGGTGCGGGCTGTTGCCTTTCTGTGGTGCCGTCCCTCTCCTGAGCCAATAAATATTATTTTATTATTATTTCATTATGTTTATTATTTCACCAATAAATATACAATATTTTTATATAATATTAACTCACTTTCTGATGACATTTTCACACTTACCTTAAGAAAGCAACCTAAGAAATTTCTCATTATCTGGACTGTACATTAACTACTCAGTAATGTTTGTTTGTTTGTTTTTTTTACCTTCATTTTAACAACTTCGTCGGAACATTTTTTTTTATCTTACCATAGATCTCTCTACGGTGTTTCTACCGGTCTACTGTGATTGCCTACCCTTATCCGTGGCGTGCACCAAATGACTGCCTGCTCCCACCGGACAACGTATGATTGTCTATCTGCGTTAGTTTGTTAACTTATTACGTACATAGTGAATTACTGCCTCTGCCGGGCCACGTTCCACAAGCCTACTACGGCTTTGACGGGCCGGAAAATACCGATAACAAGCATGAAAGCGGAATATTTTTATTCTTTTCTGTGTAAGACTATTATTGTTATATTATTAATAGGAATCAGGATGGCGCTGCTCATTTGTGAAAATAGTCTTTATAAACTATGCTCAAATGTTGATAGTGTATGAAGCATAATGGTGATTTTGGTTGAATTGATGTGGTCTTTAGCGTGTAGATTAAGGTACATCGGGATTTCTACAATTCCTTGGCGTGTAGTGTTCCTGCTACCAACGGAAGAACTAAAAAGATGACAAAGCCTAGGACGATGCATGCACTATAATAGCGTGCAAGAAACATTCAGGAGGCTGTACCATATTTCATCTCAAGTCACTTCATCCTAGGACACTTAATCCCAAAAACTTTATACGAAAGTCGATTCAACCCAAGGTGTTTAATCCCCCTACAGTTTATCCCATGAACATTGCATGCCATGGCATTTCACGCCAGAATAGTCCATGCAGTTTCCAGAGCCTTTCAGGAGCCCTTTCAAGAGCCACTCACTTCATCCCAAAAAACTTCATCCCAGACACTTTATGCCCAACACGATCTATCCCGACACGCGTCATATCAAGACTCTTCATACCAAGGACATTCGATGCCTTGATATTTCATACCTCAAAGTCGCCAGCCTAGAAGATGAAGTTATAAAATCGACTTTTCACGTCCGGAGCCCGCATACGCACTTCGTCTTTGCCAAGGCCTTCCTGCACTTGGTATTGAGAACCTATCAGTCGAACAGTACAGCTGGCCCGACTCATTGGTTGGCATTGGGTTGTTTATAGAACATGGCTACCAACATTGTAAAACCCGAGTCGTAGGAGAAAAAAGAAAAAAGACACAACACAGACACAGGTCTCAAGCTCAGCTGAACATTTATTCCCCCAGCCTCGCTTATAAGGACAACATACTCAATCCCTCAGGCGCATGACGTCCCACTGTCAAACACTCTCTTACTCCCACCCTTTCCCCAGCTCCCTCCGCAGATCGTTAGCAAAACAAGCCTACTTCAGACCTCAGGTCGGTAACTTTCTTCAGAAGAAGAAAGTTACCGACCCCACGCACAGCAAGTTTCTTCAGGACCTGGAGGCGCCTTGGAGAAGGAGAGAGAAGATCCTCAAGGGCTACCGGAATGGTGTGCTTCCGCTTTCGAGGAACATTAAACAAGACTGTGATGCTGTTTGGTTTTTTTTTTTTTTTTTAAGGGAACAAGTTTTAAAAGATTATGCACTACCAAACGTGGCTGAAGCTAAAAGAAGATAAGTTCAGAAAATTATGCGCTGTGAAGAGGAACCAGCTACTTTAAAATATGCCACACCGGATGCAAAGTGGAGAAGGCAGTACAGTGACAGGAGGTTCTCTCGTCGCGCCTAGCTTTCAAGCGAAATCGACCTTCGTCAACTCATGTGATGTGTCAGTGTGTCCTCGGTCTGAGAAACTGCTTTATCTTGGACCAAATGTGTGCCTAAATGTTAAACCATTGAGGTTGGACATTGTCGCCACTATTGATGACATCGGAAGGAGGATCGGAGTACCAGCTGAGAGGTCCAGTTTTGAAGACCAGGCAGCGCCAGTTCTGCTTACCAAAAGTGGCCCACTTGGCACTCTCATCGCTTCCGAGGCCTCAGACCAGAAGGCCTCCGACGACACCCGTGAAAGTTTGAGAATAGGTTGAGGTCGTTTCGACCCCAGTGCCTCTAATCATTCGCTTTACCAGGTGTGACTGGTCTCGGCAACAAGCGCCAGCTATCCTGAGGAAACTTCGGAGGGAACCAGCTACTAGATGGTTCGATTAGTCTTTCGCCCTATACCTGGGTCGGACGATCGATTTGCACGTCAGAAGCGCTTCGGACCTCCACCAGAGTTTCCTCTGGCCTCGTCCTGCCCGGGCATAGTTCACCATCTTTCGGGTGCCAACGTGTGCGCTCTAGCGCCGCCCCCACGACGTGGCGTGTGGGGCGGGCCGTTGCTGCTCCTTCATCGGACCCTGGGCGGCCCGGGATCTGCAGCTCGGCGCCGGCACGAGGCCGCGCCTTCACGTTTCATTGCGCCTCTGGGTTTTGAGGGACCCATTGACTCGCGCACATGTTAGACTCCTTGGTCCGTGTGTTCAGTGATCTGTGGAGCGGTTGCTACTTTCCGCC